>AJMS01009836.1:0-10929 GCA_000263175.2 Phaeosphaeriaceae sp. UM 1110
CCACCACCGCCGCCAGCGGAAGCGCTGCCCTCGTCTCCACTCGCAGCAGCCTGATCTTTGCCACCTTTAACAGGCAGCCCAACAAGCTGTGCGCCCTCAAGACATCTTCGGAGGCCAGCTTCCGCTACGCCAGGCCCCACTTGCTTGTCGACGACCTGACAGATGGCCGCCAGATCGGCGTGCAACTGGGCTGCGCCCGCAGTCGAGAAACGGCATCGCGTAAGCACGCTGTCCCAAAGCGTGCTGGAAACGGTGGCGAGCACCGCTCTGGTAATGCGGCGTAGGGGCGCCGAGGCGAGTGCACGGGACAGAAAGCCCAATGTAGTACTGAGGTGAGAGAGAAGTGGGTCGATCTCTGCTGTTGGCGAGAGATTGGCGGGCGCCGAGGCTGTGGAGCCGCTCAGCGTCGCCCAGGGATTGCTGTGTCAAGAAAAAGTAAGCATGGAAAGGTATGGGGGGCTTTCAACGCTGGCATTGCCTGTTTGGGCGACGTACATGTGATGGTATGGCCGCAGCGCCTGGCGGACATTGCTGTTCAACGTGTCGATGATAATCTTCTCGCTACGCTCCCGAAGGCGTGCATACCAAGAGGCCGTTTCATCAAAGAGGGCGCCGCCGTCACTGTCTCCTCCAACAGACTTTGACGTGCGTTCGGCGACGTCGGCTACAGTCATCCCACCGATGCTGTGCTCTTGGCGAGCACGATCTTGCAGCCCCTCCCAAATGTCCAAGAAGAACTGCTGTGGTTAGCCGATGTGACACGGGATCGGCCGCGCAGGCGTTGCGTGACAACCTACCACGTCGTCGCTCCAGTCTCGCATTGCCCGTTCGAGATAGTCTGCGCTGCCGTATGTTTTGCACAAGCGCTCAAGTCCTTCGACGCCAAGCAGCCTCTCCTGCTCCTCCTTGGTGACGCCACCCATTGCACGACCCAACGCTGTGGTCATGGTGAGATATGCTTCCAGATTGCTCAGCAGCTTCTCGTGATATTTGTCGAAAATGGCAATCTGTATGTCGATCAAGAAGGTCAGCTTCTGGCTGAAGGATGTCAGGGGTCTGTAGCGGTCTGCATCGTGGGTCAGCTATTGAAATCGGAACATGGTATTCCGAGCGCACCTGTTATGGTTTCAAGCAAATCGTTTACGCGGATCGCTCCCTTGGTGGGCTTGGTAGCTTTGGGATCTACACTCTCGTAGTCTAGATCACCAAAATCTGCAGCCTCAACGATGCTTTGGTATCGCGCCAATGCAACTGTGAGCACATGTTAGCTCCCGGAAGCGAGCAACCTCGGGTGATGAGATGGTAACTTACAGTCTTTTTCGACTTGCAACCAGCGGCCGAACCAATCGCCTTGGACGAGGAACTCCCACGACAGCCCTTTCCAGCCGTCCACGCCGTATCCACCATCGTAGCCCCAGACATCCCGGATGGTGCTGTCGAAGCTCATCATTTCATGCATCAGGTGGCTGAGCAGCTGGGGTTGGCCGGCAATCTTGGGTAACAGCGACCGAATCTTGGTCCTCAGCATCGGCAGCAGGGCCGTGACAAAAGCCGACATGGCATCGATGTAGACAGGGTTAAGCGCCAGATCTGTTCCACGGAAGTGCGCGAGGAGTATGGGTTGCACATGGTCGGTCACGAATCCACTGTAGTCGTTCAAAAGCGTGGTAATGTGGGAGAGGAAGTATTCCGGCCTATCGTTGCGGTTCGTGGGCTTGTCACCCTCGAAGTGGTAGCGGAAGCGCATCTCCAACGGTTGCACCAGCACGTCGAGGGGGAAAAGCACTGGCGGAAGCTTGACCTTGTCGCCGGGCCCGCTGGCGTAATTCATACCCTCCAGTTCGGGCATCTGCAGATCCAGCAGCTTGACGACGGCAGCCTCCCACTCGTCACGCAGCGTGGCGGGTATATTTGCTTTGGGCGTGGGCCAGTGGATCGTCTTGAGCACCCGGTTGAGGTCGGACGAGAAGGCATCGAGGATGTTTGCGCGCAGCGAGCGGGTGATGGTGTCGACGTGGTGGAGCAGCTGGGGAGCAGCGCCCTCGGCGTCGTCCTGCAGGCGGATCAGGCGGGTGTGCAGCGAGCGCAGCTGCTGGTACGGGTGCAGTGCCGCTTCGCTCGACGTGTGGAGCTGCGTCTGGGCGTGCTGGCTGAGGACGTCGACGTCGCGCAGCAGCTCGACGTAGTTGCTGGCGACATGGAGGCGGTGGAGCTGGTCGAGGGCTGCCTCGAAGCGCGGAACGGCCTCCTCGGAGGTGTCGCTGGCGGTGATGACGAGCAGGCGGCGGTCGATGTCGGCCTGCTCGCGGGTGAATGCGTGCGCCTGCTGCTGGACGCGGGCGTGGTGTGCGTGGGCGTGCTCCTTTGCATCGTGGAGGTCCTGCTGGGCGGCCGTGACCTGGTGCTTGAGCAGTGTCTGCTGCTCCGTGATGCGGGCTAACAGAGCTTCGAGGTTGCCCGTCTCGAGGTCGGCAGCCGTCTGCAGCTTGTCGTCGAGGTAGTCGGCTACCCTGTCCGTGTCGGCGTCCATCATTGGTGTTGCAAGTGATATTGCAGGTGCAGGTGGTGTCTTCACGGCGTCATGTGACTGAAGCTTCAATTGATGTGCACTTGGGCTGCAACGCGTTGGGGCTGGGCGCGGGCTGGCGGTACCCAGGTCCAAATCTGTTCTATTGTATGGCCAGATATGCGCCGTAGCACGCGGTGTTGTGCGTAGGCGAGGGGCACGGCATGGATGCGAGGGGGAATGATATGTCTAGCGTACTGTGGCTGCCATGCGTCCAGGTGGCCTAGCGGGAGTTGTGGCTTCAGCCCGCATTGCCCGATCCAAAGGACCGATCTCTGCTCCAGCGTGCTCAGACCACCCCATCCGTCGGCGGCGTTGCCACAAAATCGTACCATTCATGTCCGTGTCAGAGGGAGAAAACCATGTTAATCCACTCTGCCGCCATGTTGCACCTCTGCTGAGTCCTGCTGCCGCCCTGACTAAGTGACGCTCCGCGGCGCCCTACCCTTGCTGCCCTGTATATATTCCTTCGCCGCCCCGATCTGGATCTGAGATCTCTTGCGCGGGACTTAGCCGAGACCGTTTGGACTTTTTGTCCCACTCCACGCCAACATGCCCAAGGAACACAAGAAGCGCGGCCGCCGCGAGGAGCAGAAGAAGCGGAAGCGCGAGGCCGACGGCGCTGACGATGCTCACAAGCGCCACAAGACAGAAGACGAGGTTGAGTTCGAGTCCGTCGAGCACGATGGCCATGCGTTCCAGGATGAGCCCGTCGACGTCACCCGCCCTGGCGCCCTCACCTACTATGGCATGCTCGACGACGACGAGCAGGAGTACTTCAAGCGTGCCGATGAGATGCTCGAGCTGAACCAGTTTGACGACCCAGAGGCCCGCAAATTATTCCTCGACAGCGTCTACAAAGAAGCCGACGGCAAAGAGCTCAAGATTGCAAACAGCCAGTCGTGCTCGCGCTTGCTGGAGCGACTGATTCTGCTGTCCTCGCCCGACCAGCTAAAAAATTTGTTTCAGAAGTTCAACGGACAGTATGTGCTCCGGTCGCTCTTTCCACCCCGAGTGTGCTAACCAGTCGCAGCTTCCTCAACCTTGTTCAGCACCGATTTGCCTCTCACTGCTGCGAAGCCCTCTTCATACAAGCTGCACCTGTTGTTACCCTCGAGCTTGCCGAACCACAGACATTGCAAACCCCGCCGTCATCAGATCCAAATGCCATCCTCGTCTCTATGGAAACCCTCTTCCTGTACACCCTGGCCGAGCTGGAGGAACACCTGGGCTACCTCATGACCGATCGCTTTGCTTCCCATGTGCTGCGAGTTCTACTGGTTGTGCTATCTGGATCACCTCTGGAGAAGGAGAACAAGAACAAGTCTGTCCTCCAGAGCAAGAGGAAGGAAAAAGTGGGCGTTGCAGGCACAGAACGAGGGCAGGACTGGGTCCTAGAAAAGAGGCCGGTGCCCGAGTCTTTCCTGGAAGCTCTCGAGAAGATGATCAAAGCCAGTGCTTCGACCCTTGATTCACAGAATCTGCGCCTTCTCGCCACCCACCCACTTGGTAATCCAACCCTACAACTGCTGCTTAAATTGGAACTGGCGCACTTTGGCAAGTCAAAAGCAAAGGACGAGAATTCTATTATCCACAGACTACTACCGGATGACCCCATCGCCGAAGGCACCGAGAGCGCAGCCTTCATCAATGGGCTTGTCTATGATTCGATCGGTTCACGACTTCTGGAAACAATCATTGAGAGCGCACCCGGCAAGCTTTTCAAGTCCATCTATTCAGAATTCTTCAAGGAGCGCATGGGCAGTCTGGCGCGCAATGAGATTGCTGGCTACGTAGCTGGAAAGATACTTGAGCGACTCGGCAAGGATGACTTGGAAGAGGCAGTGAACCTCATAGTCGAGCAGATTCCAAACCTCGTGGAAAGAAACCGAACAGCCATTATCAAGACACTAATTGAGCGATGCACGGCCCGTGGGGTCGACACAACTCCAATCAAAAAGCAACTGGAAGTTGCCTATGCTGGCGCCAACGGTTTCGAGGTCACCCGAATGCTCCGCGTCAGCGAGAGTCCAATAGAAGATGGCAAGCAGAATGGCAAACACGATCATTCACCAGAGAAGGTCCACGGCTCTCTTTTGGCCCAAGCTATGATGGCAGTCGACGGACCGTTGGGCAACCTTGTCTTTGATTCGCTAGCCAGACTTTCTCCGGAGCTTTCAGTGCAATTGGCACGCGACCCCACAGCTTCGCGAACGCTGCAAGCGGCATTGACCGCCGAGCACGCATCTGTCATCTTTCGCCGTAAGATGATACAACAATTCTACGGCCATGTTGGCGAGTTGGCACTTGACCCAGCAGCTTCCCGAGTTATCGATGCCATATGGAGCGGCACCCACGGTCTCGCATTCATCCGAGAGCGCATCGCAGAAGAGCTGGCTGAGAACGAGAACTCGCTGCGTGAATCATTCGTCGGACGTGCAGTGTGGCGAAATTGGCGCATGGATCTTTACAAGCGTAAGCGGGGCGATTGGGTGAAACAATCAAGATACACCGCGGGCAACGACGGGTTTCAGTCTTTCCCTGAGAGCAATGGCGACTCTTCTGCGACGCCTCCACATCGCCAAAGCCATGCTCAGAACCAGCGGGGCGGCAAGCATCTCAGTGCGATTGAGCTGGCGCGGCAAAGACACGCGGCCAAGGCTGCGGAAGCAAAGAAGAAGGGGATGCAGGCAGAGAAGAAGGTGAAGAAAGAGAAAGGACATTCGTCCAGCGGAAATGGCGGTGTTGAAAGCAGTAAAGGCAACGAGAAGGCTAGCGTTGCGGCACAGTGATAAAATGGGCGGTTGCGATCGGGACAAAAGTTTTTCTATGTCACTGGCATGGCACACGGCGTTTTTGAGAGGTCATGGGGCTGCACACATCCCTTATATTCTGATACTCTTTCACCTAGATGATACCTTTTGCTGCTCTATCATGAGAAATTGAGCATGTTGCACGTTTTCCATTTGAACCAATCAAAGTGTCACTTTCTAATAATGATATGCCACCCAACTTCATGTTGACCACGTTCAAATCGCGTTTTCTTTCGATCATCGCTGTATCTTTATACCTTGCAATTAAAGTAATTAGCGAGAACGGGGCATAGATTCACAGAAGGGCAAGCCGGCTGGGCGTAATACGAGTTCACCGAATCCTTTGAAGAACGTGCAGAATGACTCAATCATCAATGAAAGTTACGTATAAGACTTCGCGCTAAAGCCGGTGATCACGAGCCGCGCCCGTCCAGCGCGTCTTTTGTTGAAGAGTAACCCAACCTCTCGGTGAAGAACTTCAAAACATCCCACAGTAACTTCTGCACCGCCATGACTGCAACTAATGGCAATAGCTCCAACGGGACAGAGGCACACCTCAATCGTGCTGACGAAGTCAAAGACGTAAGTACTATAAACTTTTCCGCACCGATTCCGACGTTCCGAGCGCGAGTTCCGCAACATCAAAGGTCACAAGATGTACTTCTGCAAGCTTAACTTGACGCAAGAGATCGATGCGAAGGACAAACACCAGCATCAAACATGTAGTTAAACTATACTAACGTGATGATCAGCTCCTCACGGCTGTGCAAGGCCTGATCGTTCCCTTCATCGCAGCCGCAGATGAAGACGCAAAAACAAAACACACGGGCCATGGCCTGAAAGTCGAAGGCGGAGGTCCGAGGACGACGCTCGTTGAGCATCACCCGCCGAAGAAGCTGGAGAGCATACTGCAAAAAGAGTTGGAGATCAATGATGACGCGAGTGGCAAGGAGGATTTCATGTCTCTCGTGGAGACAATCATGAAGTATAGTGTGAATACATGGGATCAAGGGTTTCTGGACAAGCTGTATTCGAACACAAATGCTGTAAGTCAAACGATGGACCCTGAAGTCATACGGGCGTAAGCTAACTATCAATTCAGGTCGGCCTCGTCAGCGAACTCCTCCTCGCAACCCTCAACACAAATGTACTTCCCATACTTCCCCCCTCCCCCCACTCCCATCATCATCATCTAATGCTCATTTCAGGCCCACGTCTACCAAGTCTCCCCTGTCCTAACCCTCATCGAAAAGCGCTGCACAAAATACCTCGCTTCGCTCTTCAACCTCCCCGCATCCACGTGCGGCGGCATCTCCCAACCCGGCGGATCAGCATCCAACTCCACCGCGCTCGTCATCGCGCGGAATACCCTGTATCCCGAGACAAAAGTATCCGGCAACGGCTCCTTAAAGCTGAAAGTCTTCACCTCCTCCCACGGACACTACTCTGTCGAAAAAGCCGCAAACCTCTACGGCCTGGGTACATCCTCCGTCATCTCCGTCCCCGTCGATTCTTCTGGGCGAATGATCCCCTCTGAACTCTCACGCCTCGTCGTCGAAAGCAAAGAGCGGGGCGAAACCCCCTTCTTCCTAAACGCCACAGCCGGCACCACCGTGCTAGGTTCCTTTGACCCATTCCCCGCCCTCTCAAAGGTGTGCAAGGAACACAACATGTGGCTCCACATCGACGGCTCCTGGGGCGGGCCCGTGATATTCTCCCCCTCACACGCTGAGAGCCGCTTAGCTGGTGCAGAATTAGCGGATAGCATCACGATTAATCCGCACAAGATGCTCCAAGTACCCACTACATGTTCATTCCTCCTCGGCGCGGATATGAATAAATTCCATGCCGCGCTGACGTTGCCCGCGGGGTATCTCTTCCATAACGCTGCGGGGACAAGCGCGAACGATATCTATGACTTGGCGGATTTGACGCCTCAGTGTGGACGCAGGGCGGATAGCTTCAAGTTCTTCCTCGCGCTGCAGTATTATGGCGCGAAGCATTTTAGCCAGCTAGTACAGACTGGGTACGAGATGGCGGAGTACTTGCTGGAGGGGTTGAAGAAGAGTGGGAAGTTTGTTACGATTAGTCCGGAGCCCTTGCCGTGTTTGCAGGTGTGTTTTTACTATGCTAAGGGGGGCAAGATGGGTGAGGATGCGGGGGCGAATAGTAGGGTGACGGAGGAGGTGGCGAAGAAGTTGATTAGTCGTGGGTTCATGATTGATTATGCGCCGGGGGAGAAGGGGAAGTTCTTTAGAGTTGTTGTTAATGGGTCGACGAGGAAGGGCACGATGGATGGGTTGATCAAGGCGCTTGAGGAAAGTGCTGCTGATTTGGGATATTAGAACAAGCGCATAGACGAGGCATAGACATATATAGAGAGGCAATCGTTTGAATCTTTTCATTCAATTGAGATTCGGATATCTATGTTACATGACACATGTTTTCATGATCCATGATAGCGCCAGAGATGCTCATGCCCAGGCAGATACAACTGCAGATGTGCATGGTAAGTGATGAAGCAACGATGTACAGTGCAGGCTGTTGTCCGGAAGATCTCGCACGCTGTAAGACAGCAGCTTAGAAACGCCAACTACATGATGCCCCAGAATGGCTCAGCATTGAAAGTCGATGCTGTGTCTGACTTCCAGGGAGAGTCAAAGGCGTTGAACAGGAACATGTCGCCGTTGAAGTTTTCGCGAATCGATTTGAGGGCTGCCTCTTGATTCGCGGGCGAGGCTATAGCTTTGCCGTTGCTGTTACCCTGGTGGGGCCAGCCAGACTCAGTGACGATGACGCGCTTGTTGCCGCAAGCCTTCCTGACCTGGTTGACTTGTTCTCTCACAAAGCTGCCAGCATCGGAAGCTTGGGTGTTGGGGTCGAAGAAGGCATGTGCATTGACCATAGCGACGTCGGCAGCCTGGCAGATGGCAGGGTTGTCAACCGTAGCAGGGACAGTCTCAACGGCGCCGACTGGGCCGTTGTAGCCAATTCCTCGGAGCTGGCCACGAGCTTGATTGATGGCTTCGACTACCGCAGATGCAGGCATGTCACCTTCTTGGACACGCTCATTTTCGACGGAGAACAAGGCAATGACGTCCCAGTTACCGCCGGCATGCTGATCGACAGCGTTCTTAAGAGTCTGGATCACTTTGCTGAGGTCTTCGCTGTTGCTCTTATAGCTGAGATAAGCACCGGCCATGAGCTTCTTGCCGTGTTTGACCACGTTTTGTACGGCGAGTGGAATGAGGTTGCAGTCCGCTCCGTAGATTCGAACGACATTGTAGTCCTTGGTCATTCTGTCAAATTCTTGCGAGATTTGGTCCTCTGATTTGCAGCCGGAACTGCCTTTCGCTCCGGTGTAGGGGTCGTAAGTTATGCCCATACCAAGGATCTTGTTACCACCATCATCGAGTGTGTTTGCGCGCGTTGATGTCGCTGGGGGTGGTGGCGGAGGGTCCACGGTGGAAGGTGGAGGTGGTGGAGGAGTCGTAGCTGATTGCTCTACTGCCTGAGTAGTCGTAGCAGGTTCAGCGGCAACTGAGGGTGCGGCCTCAACGGCTTGACTCGACGGGGGCGCAGCACTAGTGACAGGCAAGCTGGACGAAGGCAATGCAGGCGTTGGCACGGCGGGTGGAGCTGGCATGACCGGAGACGGATCGACCGGCAGAACAGAAGCGGTCTCACTTGCTGGCTCAGCAGCGGCCGGCGTCGCAGAAACAGCTACAGTGGGAAAGCTGGCGACCTGGGCGATGGTCGAAGTCGAGTAGGGTGTGCCATCCTCGTCGACGTAGACCGCAACGCCAGCGACCTCCTGCGTCACAAAGACGACCTCGGTGACGAAGGCGCGCTTGTTGACTGTCGCAAGTTAGTCGTATATTCGACCTGGCGCATTGATAGTACTTACTCAGAGGTCGAGCGCCGGTGGTGCCCACGAGGATGCCCGCGACGAGCGCATTCGCCCAAAAAACAGCCTTCATGGTGAGGATGAAGCGAATGTTATGGAATGCTATATGCTAACAGATGCAAACTTGATGCTCGGGCCTGAAATTGGAGTCGGTCTGGAGCGCAGTCGGACTCGGAGGGAGAGCGCAAGTAAAGTAATGAATGACAGGACTGCCTGCAGTGAAAATGAAGGTGAGTCGGGCTGGCCGAGTTGAGAAGCGTCGAACCAAAGGAGACAGTAAAGACAGATGGGTGTTGGAGAAGGAGAGTAAGTGCATGCAAGGGATACCAAATGCCCTTTGCAGACGTTGTACTACTCTTTGCGCGTGCCTACCGCCTTCGTGTGTAAACAGTCGTCCTAGCGCCTTGGCTCTCGCCGCCAACAGGGCGACCGCGACGTCACGGCGGGGAAAGTATTGTTGAGACAGTCGAGTCTTTCGAGTTGCGAACGGCCGTAATAAGGCAAATGTGGGGTGAAACGCGACGTGGGTGGTGAAATGAGCAAAAGGGATCGTGAAACACTATCATGCGCCAGGCACAACTTCTCGACAGAACAGACCCTATGGTGGAACAGAAGAAACAAGAACGGGTCATGAACCACAAACACACCATGAAAAGTCCGTAGCTGTCGCATGAGCCCGACGAACAGTCAAGTTGGCTGCGCAAAGTGACTAAAATGATAGCCAGCGAATCATGGCAGCATATTGATGCTGTGGACATGATAGTGCAAACGACAATTACGTGAGGCTGGAGAATACGTTGGATAATGTGAATCGCACGCAAACAGACTCGATATATTGAATTGACGAGTGAAGGAGCGTACGTTGTGAGCCAGCCGCGGAGGATGTTTGCGTCGCACCGTACGTGAAATGATGTGGCAAGTCGAGGAATTCGTTTATCGGACCGACCAGTAAATAGACGAGTGATTGACAGGAAGAGAGATTTGAACATGAGAGAAGAGAGAAGTGAGTGTCTTACCACTAGTCACTGCTTGCAAGACTGGCCGCCTGAGGAACGTTCCATATTGAAATGCTGCATGATACGAACCTCGCCAGAGACTACATACTTACGGGTAATAGCCATGATTGCTGACTTGTGGAGATTTACGAAGCACATAACATACTTATGTTGGGGGACTCAAGGTACGTTGTCATCTCCATGTAACAAAGACTCCATGACTGGACTTGCAACCGATCGGTCTGAACTTCAGAGATCAAATGTGGAAGGGATATGCTGCGTGCAGCGCATGGCTGTGTTCTGGCCTTGTAGTCACGATAGAAAGATGTTGTAGTTGGGATGGAATGGAGCGCGTGCGCAAAGGAGACGCTCAGGCGCATGTAACGCGAGAGCGGGGCACGTGTCCCACAGGCCACAGCCCAAACCATGGGCATTAATCGCGGGGCAGTCTGCACCATACCTTGATCACCTCCGAACACCATATGCCCTCCAGACAGACTCAGTCGCAATGTGTTCAAGCACTAGTTTGCAAGATTTCTAGGTGACTCAACCTCAAGTGCTGTGTGCTCACTCAAGCACCTCAGGCAGCGGCACCCCTCGATCACCTCGCTCAGGCCAACGCGCACGGCCAGCGCTTTCCCTGCTTGC
>AJMS01009835.1:0-10928 GCA_000263175.2 Phaeosphaeriaceae sp. UM 1110
TACATCCCACACTTCCCAAATCGAACGCAGGCTTCCGTTCTCCATGATCTTCTCGCAGTCCGTACCAGCATCTTGCATCTCGACGATAGCCCAGAGCTGCGCGTCGTCGTAGCTCGTCTTCTTGCTTGGATCGGGAAACTCGCTCTTCTTGCCACGTGGTCTTGATTTGTTCCAGAATTTCCAGGCGTCGGCGAATGCAGATGAGGGTCGGCCTTGGAGTACGGTGAGGTCTCGGAAGTTGGTAAAGCCGGGGATGTGGTTGAGGTTTTGGAGGAGTTTTACTTCGGAAAGTACATCTGCGATGTCGGACTTCCATACGTCGTTCTCATCACGCTCGGCCATTTCTTTTGCCAATTGTCCTTCACGGTCTCTAACCGCTCGGGTTTGCAGCTGGCATGGGTATGGCGCATCCGGCGGTGTCTTGAGGGCCACGACTTTTAGGACGGACTCTTGACTAGAGGCGTTGGCTGAATGGCGTGACGATAAGCGATAGACCTCTGAGAACGAGGCTTCTGCAATCTTGGTAATCTCGAAATGTGGTTCGAGCTCCGACGACCATTTTTCGAAAGAGACGATCCTCTTGCCGTAGCTGAGCGATAGTAACGGCGACGAGTAGGTGGAGTAGATATCTTCCGGCTCAGGAGTCGCTTCCGGAGTAGGAAGACTTTTCCCATGCGGTATCTCGGCTTTGCCTCTCGCTGACTTGGTCTTTTGCTTGCTTGTTGATGTGGGAGATTTGGATTCTTTTGCAAAGATTTCCTCCGTCTTCTGGTTCGCTGCACGGTACTGGTTGGCATCGCACGTCTGAAGGGCCACTCGCCGCTTAGGTTTTCGCGCAGGTATGACGACCTGGACTTGGGTTGTCCTCATAGGGCCTTCTGCTGGCTCTGTTGCCCCATGCTCCATATTCTCGGCTTGTGTGGTCTTGTTTGTCGTTTCCTTGATCCTGTCGCCCTTCGCTGCTGCTTTCCGTGACCGACTTTTCCTCTTAGTCTTCTCTTTACCCTCATCTTGCGGCTGTACCAAGCTCAGACCCTGAAGTCCTTTGTCTAGCCCTGCCAATGCATCGTCTTGTGTGATTTGGGATGCAGCATCCTCGAGCTGCGTTCGCCAGCTGTCTTCCGTATCCACTCCGCCCTTTTCCACATTTTGTAAAGGTTCTGCGTCCTTACGTGGCGATATGAAATTCGAGAAGTCAGGAGCTGCGTGCTGTGTATTCTTCCTCCTGCCATATACTTTTGGAGGCATTTTGCGGGGTTGAACGAGTGGAATTGCGGTGCGGTTGTGCAGTCATCGAGTTGCGGTGAACCAGGGTGCGTATTTGCTACTTTCCGAATTCGGCTACGTTGGTGGGGCAACCACGAAGACACACGCAAATGCTTGGGATGACGTCTGCTAGTGCACGCTTCACTTGAACGTCAAAGAATGGTAACATATTTGATTGTTTCTGCCTTGCTGCAGGGCTTCGTGGATTACAAGATCGCATCATATCTGCTTCGCTAGAATTACGTTTACAATCATCTCATCAAACCTGCGGCGAATCCTCGCTCACAGGCCCAGTTCAACAGCCATTCGATCTGTACAGTACAGCTGACGCACACGGTGATTGTCGAAGCCTCCTACTGCATCCATTGAGCGCTCTTTGTGATCCGCGGCGCGATATACGAAGACTTGTCTTGTCTCGTTGTTTGAATGCGGGCGTTTGGCTTCGGAGCATTGAGTAATACACACCATGCTCCTTCAATGGTGGTCTTGCTGATCAACAGCGGCACGGCGCATTTGCGTCATGAGCCCAAGGCTTAGCTCTTTTCGTACGATCGATGCTGGTCCAATGACTGCTTTCCCTGTGCGGTTTGCCAGAAATCGAGGCTCGCTATGATGTCGTTGCCCAACTCGTCCTCATATGCGTACAAAATCTGGAATAGTCAGCAATGGATACTGTAGCACCCGAGGTCATTGAACTTACTTCTCTTGTTGAAGTGTGTAGCCACCTGATGTTCTTCGCTGTTACGATGTGCACCAAGCCGCCACTCTCCATATGCCTGATCTCGATGAAGCTTGGCTCAAAAGCAAGAATATAAGGATTGAAAATAGCAAAAGCCTGAGGGTTGCCTTCCCAGGTGATCTTCCAATCGGGTCGTGCTCGCCAACCATTTCTGTTGACAAAGAACGAATAATCCGTGTAGCAAAGCAAGAACTCGCTGGCCATACGTTCGATGTGTATTGGCTTGATGTTTTCCTTGCGCACAACGAAGTCGAGGGAGGTGTCGGCTTGATCGAGCAGTGATTGTGTTTCGAGTGTCTCCAAGCTGACGACTTCGAAGCCACGAGCACAGCCAACGCAGAGTTTGGATCGCAGGAAGTGGATCGACGTCGATTCGGTGGGGATGTAGAACTCCTTGTATGGCTTGAGCTGATCTTGTCCTTGTGATAGCATCTTAGCAAATCCGGATTTCCTCGCCTTTCCAGCCATATTCTCCTTCGGCTCGTACACTTTGATTGTGGTCGAAAGAGCCGAAGTCTTGACTGTCGCCACAAGATTGTTTCCAACGCAAATGCCAGCCTTGAAGAAATTGGCGTGGCAAATCTTGCGCGGACGCTTGACGATAGCTTGGCTGTCATCGGGATCCAGGGCCTCTGTGGAATACGAGTAGAGCGTCTTGTCTGCCAAAACGAGAACAATCTGGTGTTGTTCGAGGACATCAATCTGTGTAACACCCTTGCAGTCCAAAACGCGGCGTGGTTTGATCGAAGCATCCTTTGCCTTCCTCTCCACAACGTAGACACCTGCATCCGTACCCAACGCCATTTTACGGCCGCCATCCATAGGAACCGCACAAGTGACCCTGATTGTTGGGGTGAAGTAGCCTTCATTGATGATGGTCTTGGTGAAGATGTTGCTACGCTCGCGCAAGGTGCGTTGTTGGGATTCGATGTGCTCCATCCACTTCTGCTGGGAGATTGGCGTACTTGCGTAGAGCGTCAATTCGTACCCGCCCTTGCCGAGATGCTTGAAAGTGATGGGATAACCCTGTTGCTTCGTTGCGTCGTTCTTTGGAGTCGCCGCAGCAATAGCTCTTGCGCCCATCAGATTGGCAGATGGCCTCTTCGATATCCCCAGCTTCGGTATAATCTCGTCCATCTGTGTGATGACGAGCAATTCGAGTGGAATGGGCTTCTTGTAAACCTTTTGCTCTTCGCGCTTGTTCACTGTCTTGGCACGTACCAGGAGCACGGCGTGATCGAACAGGTAGCATGTGATGTCGCCGGTCGTTTCGGTCGGAGTCTTCTTAAGGTTGCCCTTGAAGACTAATTGACGGTTCTCGTCCGTCAACTTGAGGTCGACGTATTCTCCCGGCCTGAACTTCAGGTCCTTGTTGAGTTGCATCAAGTTGAAGTGGTTTTCTGCTTTACCCGATTCCATGTTGACCTTTGACAGCGTATCCTTGATGATCTTGATAACCTTCGGGATATCCTCCTTATCCGGATCTTCGTCTGCTGTGTACTTCGCGATGTTCTCCAGGAGCAGAGGATATCTGGCCAATCTTGTCGTGGGCTTTGTGAGGTATCCGTTGAGTTCGAGTTTTCTCGATTCTTTCATCCTCTCGACCTCGTCGACGAAACGCGCAAAGTGGCTGTTGGTTCGCTTCTCGTGCTCGAACTCGTACTTACCGAAGAGCTGGTTGGCGCCATACTTTATGAAGGGTGCAAAGTGCGGAACGTATTCCAAAAAGATGTCACCAATGCTTCGAACCACGGGATCTTTCTGCTGTCGCCGAGTAAGTGCCTCAGCAAGCCGCGAGTTGACCATGTAGACCTCTTGACAATTCGAAAACACAGTCCGCACAAACTTCTCGCGTCGATGTTCCGGAATAGGAGAGCTTTGTTGGTTTCGCAGTGGCTTCATCCAGAAGTCTCGCAGATACTCCAGATCCTTGACGAAATCGCGCTCGGTGTACATAAGTTCAGAAATAACCTCCTGGCGTTTCCGCTCCTTCTCTGTGATGCTATCCGAAACCTCCTTAGGGACGGTGTTGATCCACAACTTTTGCTCTTCGTCATCCAAGTCTTCGTGCAAACTTGCTCGCGACTCTTCACGCTTGAGGCCAGGTTGAATCCTCATGTTGAGGCGTGCCTGTTGTTCGAGGCGACGGGGACAAGCGATTGAATAACACAATCGGTCACGGGTACAAGTAGGCGAATAGCATTCGGTGAGAAGCGTGAATACGCCATTGATTTCCGCCTTGTCCTCCATCATGGTCTCGCGGAATTGGTAAATCTCGTTCGTCGAGTCTCGTAAACGGTGGGCATAGGTGACGTCGTGGAAAAACTTCTGCGCATCCAAGGACCGGCCAAGGAGCAACGCGAGATTTCGGTCAGTAGTCTTAATAATGTACGAGATCAAATCGACTGCTTCGGCACCAGTGAACGCACTCGAATACACTAGGCCGTCCTTTTCCCTTTCTGTGACTTGGACTCGGTCATGGAAAGTCTCCGCGACACGGGACAGCAAAGCAGGATATACCAAAGGTGCCCGGCGATTCTGATTGGGAGCGGCAGTCTGGCCGTTCTGCTGTGACGCACTAGAGGCTCTGTTATTGCTGGAAATCGTCGACACAGTCTGCGTGGAGCTAGGACGGGTGGTTGAGGATGACATTGTCTCCGTCCTCTCAGACGGGGCAACGACTGTCGAAGCCATGGACATTGTTCGGGAACCTTGTGGTGGTATTATGCTTCCTTGGCTAGTGTTGCGCGTCTTTGCTCCTGGAGCAGCGTTCATGTGCATCGAAGAGCCGCCAGGCGATCGCTGCTCATTAGGCATAATGCCGCTCTCGCCAGACTCTCGTCTTCGGTGAGGAATAATCCGCCCGCTCATGGTCTGGGTATGATCAACACTCGGCGTATACGAAGTCATGGACATGGTTCGCTCATCTGGCCGCTCAGGAACGACGCGGCCTTGGGCTGTTGTACGTGCCATATGATTCATGTATGGTTGCTGGCGGAAAGTATTCGCTTGCGAAGGGTGGCTAGGTCCGGCAGGCGTGAATTGTGGTCGTGGACCTACTGCGAGTGATTGAGAACGATATGGATCACTATTCATAGCGGGCCCTGGGCCGTGACCTGGGCCTGGCGGTCCAGGATAGCGTTGTGGCATTGGCTTTGCAAATGGAGGCTGGCCAGGTGGGGATGTCCTCGGATCGAACCGCTGAGGCTGCCCATATGGCTGTCGTTCGGGACGAAGAGGATGCGGAAGGTACTGTGGCTGCGGCTGGCGTTGAGGTTGTTGACCGCCCTCCTGGTACCGTGGCGCCCCGGGATAGCCATTCGGAGGCGGTCGATTATACTGGCCTTGCTGATCCATAGGCCTTTGCTGGTCGAAAGGAGGGCCTTGGCTAGGGCCAGCGCGCGGATCGTACTGTGCAGGAGGGCGCCGATCATAGCCATTCATCGGCTGGCGCATTGGGGGAGCGCGTTGCATCATATCCGCAGTCTGCGACGACATGGTGGCTGCGCGGTCGGGCATGCGCATCTGTGACTGCGAAGTCATTGTCTGGGAGCGGCCGGCCATGGCAGGACTGGCGCCGAAGATGTTTGCGAATGCTGCGTCCCTTGCTCCTCCGGGCTGCTGGCCATTTTGCGGGCGCGCATACTCCCTCCCCTGCTGCTGGTTGCCGTAGTCGGCCATGGAGCCTCTTCAATCGCAGTGTCCTCAGGCCTGCGTGCGCGTCCGCAGCTATGGGGCAGCTGTGGGCGAGTTCGTGGTGGCGTATCCGAACCGAGCTCTGCGCGGGCTGGTGAGGGTTCGGGCACAGCAATGAAAGGTATGAATATGTGACCTCCGGCACTCGAAGAACGAGGGGCCGCGGCAGCACCGTGGGGCGTGCAAGTCGGGGCGTCTGCAAGACGGCTATCAATGGGCGTGGTGTCGAGTTATCCTGTGCTGGGGCCGAGAGCAGCAGCCGCTGGCGGTGCCTCGTGGTGTAACTGGCAGATGGTGGTTCATGTTGGCGTTCGCTCTTTCCCCATTAGTCATGTGGTCTCGCGGCGCTGTCTGGCGCTAGCTGTCTCCCAAAGCTCAACCAACGCCATCTTTCATCGACGTAGAGCTCCCACACCTCGACACGCCATACCACACATCCTCCGGGCGCAGTAGCAGACATCATGGCGTCACAAGGAAACGACCTCGCGCCCGCCTTCGCGCCCTTTATCGGCATGGTGAGTGCATGCATGTATTCGCGATGACTTCATAGCTAACATTACACCAACAGAGCGGCATCGCCTTCGCTGTGAGTTTACCCTGTCCCGATTGTCCTCGAACTAAGATACGAACCTACAACAGATGATATTCGGATGTACGTTGCCCGCGATGATACAACCACAACTCACGAACTGACTTGAGATAGGCATGGGAGCTGCCTTCGGTACAGCCAAGGCCGGCATTGGTATTGCTGGAATTGGTACCTACAGACCAGACCTGATCATGAAGGTGCGACTACAACCTCGAGCTCCAGTACGCGTGCTTATCTCTATACAGTCCCTGATTCCCATTGTCATGTCCGGTATCCTCGCGGTCTACTCGCTCGTCATATCCGTGCTCATTGCCAGCGACCTCAAGCCTCCACCGGAGAAGAACTACTCTCTGTTCAGCGGATTCTGCCATATGGGTGCTGGACTGTCAGTCGGACTCTCTGGCCTAGCTGCGGGCTATGCTATTGGTATTGTTGGAGATGCTGTATGTCGGTTCATTAGCGCAACCAGGGCAGAAGCTTACTTTGCCAGGGTGTACGATCGTTCATGCAGCAGTCGAGGATCTTTGTCGGCATGGTCCTCATCTTGATTTTCGCTGAGGTTTTGGGTCTTTACGGGTGAGTACTCTCCCTTGATCCCGACTGTCGTAAGCTATGTCGGACAGCTGCTGACCCTGCTAGGCTCATCATTGCCCTCATCCTCAACACCAACGCGAGTGGCTGAAGCAATGTGACGGTGGACCATGTACGACTATTTCGTGTAAACAACGGGCGCGAGCATGCAACGTGTGGGCGTTTGGGATCATATCTGCTTTGACTTGAGTGCGGCCCGGGTACCTGATTGAGCAACAGTCAGTGTTATAGTAGGGCTGTTAGACGTTACATGTGCATAGCGATTGGGCAGCATTGTGCCTTGTTGAAGACTATATATACCTGCTGTCTAAGACGGGATGACAAGGATGTATTGATTATCTGTTGCAGACTCATCCTTCTAGAATGTCGTGTATGCTTTCAGGCTACAAACAACAATGCTCGAGCCGTGGACATCGATCGAAGCAAATCTGAGATGAGCAAGCGCTGCGCCGGCTCGCTGTTCTACCACGGTTCATCTCGAGTCCCCTCGTACAGGACAGCATGTAGTAACCCGACCATGCGACGCCATGGACATTCTTGGTTGCCGATGACCGATTGGCATACTCTGCTCGATCGGGCCCTGTCACAGCCCTGCCGACCCAAGTACACGTCGCTGCCACGCGATTAATGCACCAAACAAACGTGTTCGCACGCATGCACGACGCCCCCAGGTGAAGCTCACGGCGTATGGGGGTGATTAAGGGTTAATTGACAGTGCGCACCGCCGCACAGCTGCGACACCAGCCTTAGTCGAGCAATTGGCAAATGGGCCGGAAAGTTGCCAGAGTAAGCACTGGACGGCAGCGCATGTCGACGGCTGACATGATGCTTATCCCGAGCAGCGTTGGGGGAGTGCGCGGGCAGGTTCACAGCGACTCGGCCGGCTCTAGCTCGCGCCCAGGATGCAATGTTCCCCACGCAGGCCTGCCGCGGCTGCGTCATCTCTTGTTGCGAAGAGGCGCTTCATGTATGTAACCCCCGCCAGACGTCGCGCCCCTTGTTCTCCCGCCCGTGGTTTGAGTGCTGCGACAAGACGGCCGCTCCGCTCGCAGTCAGGCCGACACGACGTTTGCCTTCTTATTGCTTGCACAAACAACAATAGCTATTTTGGCCCTGCCATGTGCTGAACCAGGCCCCCGAAAGACCCCTCGCTCGCTCCTACCACTCCGCGACAGCAACCATGGCGACTACCATGAAGAATCTGCTGCACCCGATGCAGCACCACCGGGACAAGAAGGAGGGCTCGCAGAACCAGCAGTCCGGCCCGCTGCACGACCGCAACGACTCGGCCATGGACCGCCCGCGTGAGGAGGAGAAGCAGAACCTGGCGCACTGGGAAGAGCAGAAACACACCCTCAGCCCGGACGAGATCGACAAGGACCCCGATACCAAAGTCGTCGGCCACTCGTCCAAAGTGCTGCGCGAGGAAGACTTTGAGCTCATCAAGACGCTGGGCACTGGTGCGCTTACCCTGCGAACACGGCCTGGAGGAGCAATGGCATATGCTGACACTTGTCAGGAACCTTTGCGCGCGTGTGGTTAGTGCGGCTCAAGGATGCCAGACCCGAAGACGAGGACAAGGTGTTTGCGCTGAAAATTCTGCGCAAGGTGGACGGTACGTAGTTTGAACGGTCGCATGGGTGCTGCTGACAGCCTCGTGCAGTGATCTGTCTGAAGCAGGTCGAACACGTCCGGAACGAGCGCAATGTCCTGGCCAAAGTCGCCGGACATCCCTTCATAACAACCATGGTCGCGAGCTTCCAATCGCTAGAGTCGTTGTACATGGTGGTATGTGCCGTGCTGCAGGGAAGGAAGCCTCATCACTGACGCAGTCAGCTCGACTACTGCCCCGGAGGCGAAGTGTTCAGCTACCTCCGAAGAGCGCGACGCTTCAACGAGCCCACCTCTCAGTTCTACGCCGCCGAGATTGTGCTGATATTAGAGTTCCTGCACGAGCGCGAAGGAGTCGCATACCGAGACCTGAAGCCCGAGAACATCCTCATAGATGCCGAAGGACACTTGAAGCTGGTGGATTTCGGATTCGCAAAGAAAGTCGAGAACAGTCAGTACATCTCGAACTGCACGGGATTCAACGCTGACTCGGACAGGGGAAACTTACACACTCTGCGGCACGCCAGAGTATCTGGCACCTGAAGTCATCAGGAACACAGGTGCGCGTTGTTCGAACCACTTCACTGGCTTCACTGACACACCTAGGCCACGGAACCGCGGTTGATTGGTGGGCGTTTGGCATCCTAGTCTACGAATTCCTGGTTGGCCAACCACCCTTCTGGGACCAGAACCCGATGAAGATCTACGAACAGTGCGTCGGCCTCTCCATCTCTCAGGACCTCATACTAAACCCCTTCTAGGATTGTAGAAGGCAAAGTCCGCTTCCCCAGCGCAATGTCAGCCGATGCCCGCGACCTCATCTCCGGCCTCTGCACCGTCGACACATCCAAGCGCCTCGGCAACATAAGTGGTGGCGCCAGCCGCGTCAAGTCACATCCGTGGTTCAAGAACATTGACTGGGACCGTCTGTACAGGCGAGAAGTCCATGGTCCGATCGTGCCGCATCTTCGAGGACCGGCCGATACGAGAAACTTTGACGAATATGAGCCGGAGAACGCACATCGCGACCCGTACACGAAAGAGCTGAGCGACAAGTGGGATGAGTCGTTTAAGGACTTTTAGGCGACGATCCGTGTAGATCAAGTCTTTGTGGAGGAATGTTGAATACCCATTAGCTGGCGCAAATCAGGGCGTTACGAGCCAACAGGGCAGCACTTTGAGGAGGAAAGGGAGCAGCGACAAAGACTGCATCCCGCATGACGATGGACGACCCCACGAAGCCATGGAGATAGCTTTGGTGCGGAGTTCCAATTTCTTTTGAAACCTGTACAGATCTCATGGATAAACCAAACGAATTGGACGTTGAAATGGGCGTATCCACAATCACATTTACGAAACCAAGTCAGAAGTCAGACACTTGTATATTATCATGATATGAATGTCATTTTCTAGCGTCCTGTTTTGGACATGGGCGCTCAAGTCAAGACATGTAGTCTACGACACTGGCAAAACTTGAATAGTGAGCAAGACCAATACTCTAAACCAGGTCGGTTCGATGACCATGAACCACAAAAGATATTTTTCCTCAGTGATCTCAAGTGGTGTTTTGCTAGGATATGAATGCGCCAGCTGTACTATATCACAACGAACAAAACGAGTTCGACACACTCCCATCCTCGGCTTCACTTTCCTCTGACCTAGCAATCCTCGTCCTCTCCGTTGCACTCCCTACCACACTATCTACTCCTATATTCCTTCCACTACCCCAAACTCCACCTATGAACCTCCCCCACCTCCCTATTCCCCCACTCTCCTCCTCCCTCTCCCGTCTACACACCTCAGCATGTACCTCCAACAGTCTCGGAAAAGACGTGTACTCATTCTCATTCCTTTTGCCGCTCTGTTCTCTTCGCTGAAAACGAGCGAAGCAGTTTGCGCAGGCGGGAGTGGTGGAGGGAGGGTAGAGGTCGAGGTGGGAGCATGTTGGGCAGGTTAGGAGTACTGGTTCTTGATCTGGGGCTGGGGCTGGGGCTGCTGGGTGGGATGATGATGTTGAGAAGGATGAGGATGAAGATGGTGTTGGAGATTTGGGGGAACGGGAGGAGGTAGGGAGATGTGGTGGGGAGGAGGTGGAAGGAATAGGACGCGGTCGTGGAGATGATGTAGGTGGTGGTGGTGGTGGGGAGGGCATGTGTTGACGGGGCGTGGGGTGAGTGGAAAGACAAGTACTTGGGAGAGCTTTTGGGGGTGGAGATAGAGCTCGAAGAATGGGGTCATCTGGGATCATGGTGGTTGTTTGGCGGTGCTGGCAAAGGCTAGAACAAGCGATTTGGCTGGACAAAGAGACGGAGATCGTTGGATGGTGAGAAGGGGTTTGGTGGTTCGAGTAGTTGATTTGTGCATGTTGGATGGTATTGTGAGAAGTGTCGAAAGCGATGTTGATGGTGACATTGCCAGGTATGAAGTGTGGGTATT
>AJMS01009834.1:0-10918 GCA_000263175.2 Phaeosphaeriaceae sp. UM 1110
TGGCAGAGGTGCAGAAACCATAGCGGGAGGAGAATTGACCATCTTGTCTTGAGAGAATGCTGGGTCGGTGAGGGAGAAGAATGGAGGGCTAGTAGCAAGAGGTGGCGATGTCAGTGTGTCCATAGACACGAACATCTCTGGCTGGCTCTGCAGGCTCGTGCTTCGCACGTGTCCGTGGAATGCTGGAGGAGCTGGGGGAAATTGAGCCATGGGAGCGATCATGTCTGCTGGGCTGCCAAACATGAGCTGGTCGTCGTTTGACCAGCCACTGACCAGTGAGCCAGCCTCGGAGTAAGAAGCGGGGGACTGGCTTCCATCGAAGCCACCGGTCATGAAAGCATCTTGGTAGTGGTACTCAGGAGTAGCAGGTCCAAAGAAGAAAGGGTCTGTTGGCTCTGGCGAGCTCTCAGAGTTGTAGACGCTGGTTGTGCGAGGAATCATGTCTGGCCTAGGGGCCATCGGTCCACAAGAGCTAGCAGGTGAAACGTCACGCATGATGGAACCATCAGGATTTCTGTTCTTGCGTGGCTTGCCCAGTCTACTCCAATGTCAGAATCTGAAGCGCTTCTATCGTGAGCTTCAGAGCCTACCTCATGGAGGGGGAGTAGTTGCAGCAGATTCCCATGTTTCCACAGCGGTGGCAGGTGGGCCTGACTTTATCACACTTGACCTTGAAACAGATTAGAGCATGATCTGCTGATAGTTGTGTATATACATACTTTAGCACGAGAGCAAGCATCACAGGAAGCTCGCATCTTGCGAGGCTTAGGCTCGCCGGTTCGAGGAGTAGCCATGGTCCTCGTCTCTGGAGCCGCTGGCATGGTCTCCATTGGTGGTGACGGTGACTGTTGAGGAGGGAAAGTGTGGGAGACAGCTTGAAACATTGTGTACTAGCTTTGACGGCGATCTTGGGATGAGGCGTGAGGGTGGTATGGAGTGCAAGATGTTATATAGGATGGTGAGAATGAAACCAACAGCCACGAATCCCAAAGTGGGCAAGATCGAAGCAAAGGATCCGGCATGCATCTGCAGGCGTCAGTCGCCGGTGCATGTGGGAGGGGATGTAGCTGACGCTGAGGGTATCCATGACCAGGGTTAGTCCCTGACGGCGCGAGGGAGGGGGGCTGATGGCTTACCGTGAGCTCACTCCCCATTGGGAATGGCGGGGCATGCATGGCCTGCAGGTGGATGTAAGTGCATTCAGGCCAACTGAACAGTTCAGCCCGGGCCACGTCGGCGCAGAATAATGTATCGCATTGCATGCTCCGATATCTTGCTAAGAATACTGGGGCCGTGTTCATCTGCCTCGCTGTAGATCTTGGACATGCTCGCTGGGAAGAGGTGTTACCGCTGTCACAAGTTTGGAATCAATTGTGCACAGCGGACCGCACCCGTGGGACTGAATGGGGCTCAGTGGGCTCAGAGAGGCTGCGCATGGCAAGAAATAGCCGTCTGCACTCGATAAATTGCATCCACGAGGGTTGTGGGTGTCCCCGATGTTGTGGTACTCGTGCCCTAGCGGTCCCTCTGCGGCAGTCGTTTACCCCCATGAACAGGCCCCGTCAGGCTGTAAGCCCTTGCTGCTGGTGCTGGTGCTGCAGACACCATTGATTAATTCGCATTCTCTCGCGCTCCAATGATCCTGATGGAGTGCTAGCGCTGACCTTCGCTGGTGACACCAAAATAAACGGCGCTTTCATAGTCGCTTTCCACGTACACAAGATCTACATACCTGAGGCTGCGATACTTGACATCATGGTGGCGGAAGACATGAAACAAGCGGTCGTGTCGTCCTTCTGATGCGTAAGGCCAGCATTTGTACCTCCAAGGAGTGGGATCAGGTACGACGTGGGGCTGGTCTCTACACCGTCAAAAGGTCTGCGAACCTTTGTCTTCATGCTCCCAGCAGTGCGGTGAGACGATACTGGCCCTCGTTTGCCCTGTCTTTCATGAGCGTCTTGGAGGTCGTACAGTCTGTAAGCCCGCTGATTTGGTGCTATCATTCCCCAACCCTGTCCTGCATGCGGACCGACTGAGCCAACCAACAGCACGGCGTGGTCCGCATCTAAGAGGCATCTCCGTACCCATCAGGTTGGTGGGCCTGGATAGCAGAGAGTTAGCACGCTGCTAGGCTCCGTGGTCCTAGTACCATTGTCGCAAAATAGATCTAGCTACAGCCTTGCCGTAGACGTGGTACCAGACAGCTAAGCCTCGTTCATACAGTAGCACGGGGCTGAATCGCCCATATCTTTGAAATGTACTTCGGCGAGGCTGCTCACGGGCTCGTAGCACTATGTAGAAATAGAATGGAACCACAGATAGTGCCGTAGAAGAGGATGCGGACCCTGGAGGCATTCGGCAGAGTGGTGATGTCGAGTTGTGCGACGGGCGTTCGTCAGGGCGGAAGCAATTCTGATTCGAGCACGGTGCTGCCAACGACCGGCCATGGCTCCCGTCCGCACGGAGATCCCTGTGGCTGGTTTGCAAAGCTTGGCCGCCGGCGCCAGATCCGCTCGACCTGCGAGCTCCTCTGGGGAATTGCATCCTGTCCCAATCTCGTGGACACGTGCGATGATCACGGCAGAGTAGCGCCATGCGACACGTTAAAGCGCGATACTAAGGCGATATGATTTGCGCTCCATCGAGGATCATATCTTGAAGTGTTTGATCTACAACACATCGCCTTGCGCAATGAGAGGTCACTCGAAAAGAAATCTTGTCCCCATGCTTCAGGCGTCCAGCGCAACACGGATAGACCCTCGTTCATCCTAGCGATGTCTAATCTTGAAACATTGAGCCCTACCACCTGTTCGTGGCGCGGTCCATGGGTCGAATGTCACAGTACCTTGACCTCAGGTTCATTTACGCCGCACTGACGCCGTTGGGAACTGCAAGATGGCACGATTGTGATGAATCCAAGCGCCGCCTTGCGGTCTCCAAGGTCCAGAAGAGTTCGTGCCGTGAAAGTACCATTTTCACTACTCATGATCCATGACCACTACTAGGGACGACTAACCGCGCCACCATCGGGAGTGTAAATTCCTGTGTGTGCGAGACATCTGCACGAGCCTTGCTCCACGTTTTGAGGAAGAAGATAGACATGGGAAAACCGCCGGCACATGCATGTGTTCTTTGCACGATGCCCGTCTAGATTAGTCGCGCATTCGTGCTGCGTTTTCTGCCCCTGGTACGTGTTGGTTCTGTATTAACCATGTTTTCCCAAGTGGTACGCGCAAGGATCGATCATTCGGGACACATGGTGCCAACGTGGATGGACACACAAGGATGTAATACCTACGCCAACCAGGCAATAGGGAATATGTTCAATCCCAACAGCGCAATAAGGACGAGTAAAGGCAGAAAGATCCTCGCTTCCCACGTCGAAGAAGGCAGTTGGGTTGTGATCAACGGCTCGCGCGCCTTCCGTGGATAACTCTCCACAATAACGGGAATAACAGAGGAGGGGTTCTGAGACATATGACGAGGTACATAAATGTGGCGATAGAGTTTCTCGGAGTTGCCAGAACACATTTGCAAGTACTTCCTTTGAGGTAGTAGTCCCAGCTGCTGCCAAAGACATCGTTGCGGACTGTCCTTGAGAACGACCGCGACTCGTCCAAGAGAACGTCTTTGCGACATACAATGGCCCTACGTCATTTCGTCCTTACTGCAGCATGAATTGTGCCAGCTCGTTCCTGCACCTTCCCTCTTAAATCCTATCTCATTTGAGCCGTGGAGTGTATGCAAGCTGCGCGTGAATTTGTGTTGGTTGCGGGGTCCAGTGACCGTCCTCAACAGGCGTATGTTTCTGGCATTCGCAAAACGTGTCTGTCGTCCACGCTCGGGAAAGGAAGCGATTGTCCCTCTGCCAACACAAGGCCATTGTGCCGCGTAATCCTGCAGCACATGCTACTGTGTAGTGTTCCTTTGGACGGGCATAATCCATCCTAGCTTAGTTGAAGCTGTACAATCCAAGTGTATGGTCCACAACATAACCCGCAATCAACAATGTTGTTCGTAAACAGCCAAATCCTCAAAACCAACAACAGTATGGCGTCGTAGATCTGCTGGCAGATGATTCGATGACGTTCGCCTCGCAGCTGACGATGACGCGACTCGTGTTTTTCGGACACCGAAAGACTGCCCACGCTATCGCTAACAAGCGCTGAGGTGGGGGCACGCTCGAGTATCACCTGTAAGCTTCCAGCCACAACTGTGTCTTCCTGGTAGTTCTGTAAGGTCGATGTCGAGCGACTGCCTCAATCGTCTAAGGGCTTTTCCTTCTGCGGCAACAGCCTACGGCCAGCTTGCGGGGTATTCGAGTCGTCGCAGAGATAGGTCCGAGAAGGATGCCATGTGCTGAACGAGCTCGCCAAGCACATCGCCTTGCAATCGATTGCTTTTGTTGGCATGTATGCGATGTTGTTGAGGCTCGCTGCCCTGCGTGCCATGACTCGCCACGTATAACTGTGATGCAAAGGCCGCCAGCGTTCGGACCACAGAGAGGTGCAGCCGCGACCGATATCTGGGTCTGAGATCGTGGCTTGTCTGGGCGCAGGGCGCCACCGTGCGGATACTGCGGCAGGCTGAAACAAACGTTAGACAGAATGGGGTAAAAATGTAAAAGGGTCTGCGCACCATATGATGCTGACTGCGTAGACTTTGTGTCCTTGTCTTGTAAGCCAGCGTTGTGTTTTACATACCGTCGATATTTCGCTGTCCGAACACCGAAGATCTTTCCATATCAACATCTGATAGAGTGAAATGCTGGGAGCAATGAGCCATAGACTTCGCAACATACAGATCGGACGTCCGAAGGCCATTGACGGCGATGACTACTACGGCATAGTGTACGTGCAATTATCCGACGATGTAAGGTAGGTCGATGAGGGTTCCTGGCCAATACTGATCATTTTTCTGCGTAGGCGATGAAGGTCCAGCAGCCAGCAACTTGACTTGAGAACAATCGACGTGCTGAATTAGGGCGACAACGACTAGTGGAGAGGGCCTGCGAATCGCATGTGAAGTCCTAATAGTCAAGGCCGAATATGTGATGCGGCAAAGCCCGGAGACCGAACCACGGTGGACGTCAAACTAAGGTATCGAGGTGCAGCCAATTACCGTGGAGCACCGCTGGTGCCAGGTATCATCAAGGAACGCATATGGAAGGACTTGACACATGGTGAACAATAACGGGACGAGGATGAATGTGAAAACTACTCGTGCTGAGAAGATTTTAGGTACGCGAATGCTTCGAGTTTGAGGGGGATCCGAAAGGCGTTGCAGGAAGAGCGGGGAGCTGCTACATATATTTCCGTCAGCGAGCCAAACCAAGCCTTGTGGAACGGGGAATGATGGTCGATCACTCATCTACAAATGCGGGATCATCTTGCGTCACGGATCACGATCTTTGTTCCACCCGTCATATGCTGCGAAACGTTCGCAAAAGTGGGCCTCTGTCCAATATCGACCATCTCCCAGTGAACAGGAAGATTTGCAGAGCATTCCGACGTCCTCAATGTATAGTGTTATTGCTGAAGCTGGTCAAGCTCCGGACGATCAGGAGGTGCATATCGCTACCCTAAGCAAGGATATACTATATCACGACAACAAGTCTCAGAGG
Source organism: Phaeosphaeriaceae sp. UM 1110 (assembly GCA_000263175.2). Classification (NCBI taxonomy): domain Eukaryota; kingdom Fungi; phylum Ascomycota; class Dothideomycetes; order Pleosporales; family Phaeosphaeriaceae; species Phaeosphaeriaceae sp. UM 1110. The sequence continues at coordinate 5,624 of AJMS01009834.1, forward strand.
TACGAATATGTCCAGGATCCACAGGGTGAAGCTTACTCCGGAGCCGTTAACAACGAACGGCCGATCAGCTTACCACTATCAGCATGCTTGCCATGCACATGTATGAGCCAATAATAATCACGAGTACTTCTTCGGCCGTAACCCGCGGTCACACGTTATGATGAAACAAGTTTCGCGAAGTATCAAAGCATTCGAAGCTTAAGGTAAACTTCGCGACAATTAGCATTTTCGACGTACATGGCAAGCCGTGTATATCTCATCCCCGAATTTGACTGAAAACCATCAGCACATAAGGGGGCGGTATGAGGAAGCTCAATCTATGGGATTACGGCCGTTCATGCTCTTACGATAGCGAGGCTGTAGTAGTGGAGACAGTAAGAATCTCTGCCAAGGCAGCTTTTGGATCCCTGTAGACGTCTGCTTCCAAGAAGTCCCTCGCAATGTGTTCCTGTTGTGGAGTCAGATCGACGCTGCCTGCATGGAACGCTCACTCACCGCTTCAATTAGCTCAGCTTCTTCATCCTCAGGCATCTGACAGCACGCGGCCACCAAGTCCTCTCCTCTCATACTGAGCAGTATGAGTTCTTCCGCACGTTCAACAAGCTCAGACGGAACTCCGTTGATTGCAGCGCAGCTTATACAGATTCAGTATTGCGAAACGCATGTCGATCATTGGCTTACCAGGTCCCAAAACTCGAGGTGCTTCTCCCCTCACGAAAACTTGATACGGTCAGTTTGGTCCGACACCGACCGACCGTATGCACGTACTTGTACAGATAAGTGATTTGATCACCAACATCAGAAGCTTCTGTGTCAACACGAACTTCCATGTGACCGAAACTGAAACTTGGCTGTGGTTTAAGGAAACCCATTTCGAATATTTCTGAAACCATTGAGCAGGCGGAAGTGTGGCATAAAGGATTGTCTGCTCACCATGGAAGTGTGTGGCCCCGATAACCTTGGGTCTCTCTGTCCCCAAACCTAGGAGATATTCTAGCACTGCGCATGCCAGCCCAGCTCCATCATTGGACTCCGTGCCCTTCCCGAACTCATCTATGATGAGCAGACTGCGCCGTGTGGCTAAACTCAATGCCAATGAGATCTGCTGCAAGTCTAACATGAATGCACTCTGCATGCGCGAGACAGTTTCTCTAGTCGTAACTCTCGAGAGAATCTTATCAGTGAGTCCGACCGTTGCGCTTTCTGCTGGCACAAAGCTTCCAACATGTGCCATGAAAACGATCAAAGCCGCCTGTTTCAAATACACACTCTTCCCAGAATAGTTCGGTCCAGTGAGGACTAGCATACTGGGGCCTTGCTCATGTGAGCGACGTTGACGCGTGGACGAGCTGTACTCGAGTTGTTGGTTAGTAGCAGTACTGGATCTTGGATGTTCAGTCGAAGAGTCACCGCCTCTTCCGCCTGAAAGATAGGTGTCGTTTGGAACGAAAGAAGACACTGTTAGCTCCTGTAGCATGTGGCTGCACCATATTAGCATGCTGCTCCTTGCGTCTTGCATACGTAACGAACCGGCCTCCCGTTATGTCAACGACATTTTCTGGAGTCATGCGAGGCCTAGTCAGGTTGTACATCTTTGCGCCTTGAGCCAGAGCAAGTATGCTGACCTGATATGAGCGAAGCACAATTGATGTGCTATCGAGTTTCCATACCTGTCTAGCTCACCACAAATATCTGAGCAGCGCGTAAGCAGTTCGTCGTACTGGAGCACAAACTGGGCCAGCTCGTGACTGATCTCGATCTCGCGATCGGAAATTATGCCATAAACATCGCCGAAATGATCGTCCATTTCGCGCATCTCACTCGTCTTGAAGTAGACCTGCGCCCTATATTGTGTAAGCATGCTGACAAGATATCTGGTTAGGAGAACGCAACTCCGTAGTGAACATTCGTTCCCAGACGTTCTCCAGATTGCCGGAATAAACAGCCTCGTCAGTTTCGGGTTCGGTGGGAACCGTAACGAGGAAACCGATCTGAGGAAAGTAGATGACATTCAGAGAAGTCCTCAGTTGTAGGGGCATGCCCTCCGAGAGCTTTGCTGCTACCTGGTTCAGCAAGTCATCGAGACCTTCCAGGGTCCGCTTCAACTGATCTAGCTCTTCGTCGACTCCAGGCAGTATTATCGTGCGAAATTCTTCCGCCGATTTGTCAAGGTCCACGGTCTCGCTGATTTTTCGACCAACTTGCGCCAGATGGAAACCCTCGAATGTTTCAAAGATCTATACTGGTTAAAGCTTCCCCAATATGTATCCCACAGACCGTACCTTCGTTCTTATAGCAATATGCTCTCCACCAACGATCTCTTGTAATGTGTCCTTAATTCGAAGGCAGTAGAAGGCGAACTAGGCGTCTCTGTATTAGTGTAAACCAGAATTGAGGTTCGAGACAATGCTAACGCTTCTGATAGAGGACCATACACTCCGTGAGAAGCCTCCTCTTCCCTGCTTCATGCCACCTACACCTTTCCGAAGGTTGATCATCATGACCCGCATGTTGCCAACGTGTTTGAGAATACTGACGAATGTTCCTAGCGAATGATCGTTCTCCGGACGCAGAAAGGTGTCGATGGTGTTCAGTCTCTCATTGATAGCGTCGAGATTGAGGCTAGGACGTAAAAATTGCTGGCGCAGGAGAAAGCGTCCCTGTGGTGTTCGTGCCAGGTGATGGAACAGGCCATATATGGACAAGCCTTCCTTCGCCCCAGAATTGGCTTTCGTGGGTCCCCGATTATGCGAGTGAGGGTGTGATTCAGCGTCGAGGATTTGCAGTGAGTGTAGCGTATCTGCGTTCACGAACATCGTGTCACGCAAGCTAAACATCTCCAGGATAGAGATACGGAGCATGAGGTGTGCAGTTTGATCATCCGGCAGATAGGCAGCGGCGCGGCGACGTTGCAAGTACGATATGAGCGCTCCAGCACAACCTACCTGGGAGAATACATCAGCATAAACGAGTTCAAGGATTTGATAGAAAGTGTCTCACAGTCGCACGGCTTTCCATATCGATCCAGCCTGCAAGCCGGAGAAGCTGTCCTTGCTGGCCAGCAGCGTTGTCGTCGCCAAGTCGATCATTCCCAATGAGCTCTCCAGGTATATTGAAGCTGATCCGTGGGCCACACTCTTCACCTAGGCGGAGGCCTACAAGCTTGCTTTTGGCCGCAGTATAGGCGAACTCATTGGGTGGCCTCACCTCCAAGAGAAAAGGCAGGCGGAACTGGTCGGTCTCACCGCTGGTCGAACGACTGCTCCTTGCCTCAGGATCGAAACGATCCATGACTGTGTCATCGATCTTGGTAGACACCAGGATGATTGTTGGATCAATGAACATCCGGAGAACATCAACGACATCCACATCTGCGAATTGGATGTCTTGCATGAAGTACAGCTTCTCCTCTCGGGCAACATAGTAGCAACAGCCCACGGTGCCACGAGTTGTCAGATCGACCGCCATCACGATCTCGGTGAGCGTATCGTCAGCATGGAAATGACTCGTTCCATCATCGTGGTTCACACTCTCGGAAGGTGCGCGTGCCGACGTTCTGTCACTCACAGAGGCATCTTTTCGCGATCCACGAGGTCTTGAAGCTCCTGCACTTGTGGTTGACGCTGCTTCGCGCGAGGTGACGGAGCCAGAGGTTCGACGGCTCCCGGTGTGAGAAGATGTAGTGTTGCGACTGCTTTTGTGGCGTATTGGTATCTTGAAGTGCGACCCGCGTGCCATGACTACTGCAATCTGATAATGGAGAGTGATGTGGAGGGAGACAGGTTGGGGTGAGGGTGCCGCGAGGAAGGAGCGACCTATCGCGTACCGAACGCGTGACTTCCAAACCAGATTGGGTGCGCGACAACACCAACTACAGTTGGCAAATAGCATGTTCAATGCAACAGGGAAAGTGACGAGTGAGGAACAATAAACATTACATCGGTCTTGAGAGAAGAGCTAACTTACAACGCTGGGGTAGTCTACAATCTTGTTTACAATCGTTACATCGTCAATCGTTACACCTCCGATACTTATTATGCCGCAGCAACGGTAAGGCCGGAACTGTCCTCCTTGATAGCCACCTTCGCGGTATCGCCCGTGCAAATCTCACCACGGATGAGCTTGTCTGCCAAGCTATTCCCAATCTCCCGAGCAATGAGACGATTGAGTGGACGAGCGCCGAACTTTGGATCGTAGCCACGATCGCATAGCCATTGCTTAGCAGTATCTGGGCAGTCTAGAGTGATGCGGCGGTCGTCCAGGCGCTGCTGCAGCTCCTTCAGTCTGATATCGACAATGTCCCTCAGTGCCTCGCGTGAGAGTCTACGGAAGACGATGAACTCGTCGAGGCGGTTGAGAAATTCGGGAGGATAGGTCGCAGACACGACATCCATGACTGCAGTTCGGACTGCAGGTGAGACCTCGCTCGAGTCTTTGTCGACTGAATGAAGAACGTCATCGCCCACAATGATGTCTGCCCCAAGATTGGATGTCATGACGATGATCGTGTTTCGGAAGTCAACCTTGTGTCCTTGCGCATCCGTAAGGTAGCCTTCGTCGAGCACCTGCAACAGAAGAGTTGAGATATCCTTGTGAGCTTTCTCCCACTCGTCGAACAGCAGCACGGCGTAAGGCTTGCGTCGGACTGCCTCGGTAAGTTGACCAGCATCCTCGTACCCAACATAGCCGGCTGGCGAGCCAATCAGTCTCGAGACAGTGTGCTTCTCACTAAACTCGCTCATGTCAAAGCGAATGACAGCCTGTGGTGTACTGAAGAGGTATTCCGCAAGTCGCTTGCACACCTCAGTCTTTCCAACACCTGTCGGGCCAAGCATCATGAACGACGCAATGGGCCTGTTCTCCCCGGAAAGTCCCGCTCTTTGCAGACGGATGGCATTTGCAACTGCTGTTAGAGCTTCATCTTGTCCCTTCACAAACTGTCGCAAGGTATCTTCCATGTGAACAAGTTTTTCGACGTCGCCACTGTTCAGCTTGGAGAGAGGGATGCCTGTAGTACGGGAAACCACGGCGGCAATATCATCGGCAGTGACGGAGTCGTGGAGAAGCGAGTCCGGACGACCTGCGCCAGAAGTCACATCCTCGTCCTTCGGTAGTTTTTGTTCCAGCGCTGGAATCCGGCTGTACTGGAGCTCTCCTGCTTTCGCGAAGTTACCCTCTCGGCGCGCCTGTTCAAGCTCCATTCTAGCTTGTTCGAGGTTCTCCTGAGCGTTTTTAATCTCATCAAGTTCCGATCTCTCCTTCTCCCATTTCTCTGTCAACACTTTGACTTCATCC
>AJMS01009833.1:0-10917 GCA_000263175.2 Phaeosphaeriaceae sp. UM 1110
TCCTCTTCCCCGACATCTCGATCTGTATCCCCACAGCGCGCGCTGTCGCCATCTCCAATATACGCTCAAGATCCGCCGCTCGACCGCACACCACACACTCACAAATATCGCGAACTGCACTGCAAGACACAATTGTCCTACAACCAATCGATATGTCTTCAGCTGTCACTCGAACCGACAAGAATTCAGCAATTCCAAAGCATGCTCAGGATCCACACAATCCAACCTATCTTCGTAACAAGCCCTGTATACATGTGATCCACCCAGGCATCAAAAACTACCCTCCAAAACCGTGCCCCAGGTGTCGTATGAAATGGGCCATGGAGGACGTGCAGAAACAGCATGATCGAATTATGAGCAATGGAGGCATTGAGGAGTGGAAGAAGAAGGCTATCAAGGACGAAGAGTTTCGTGACTGGATCACAACATGCGATGGCCCCTGTCCTTGGAAGGGCCAAGGTGATCCGCTGCTCAACGTCTACGCCGAGAACACCTGCTTTCGGTCTGCGAAGGCGCGCCTACACAATCTTGCGATCGAGCTTGAAGAGCACGCGAAACAGGAGGAAACATGGGAGTGGAGGAACCTCGAACTAGCTAGCACACAGGAGGAGCGCATGAAATACAGCGCTGCGAAGGCCATGCAGCTTTTCAATGAGGCTGTAGAGCAAGGTACTATCACACAAGTTCAGCGCACAAGCTTGGATGTCGGGAAGAAGCGCGGCCGCCAGTGGGAAGCAATGACTGACCCAGATTATCCTGACGGCGAAGAAGTTGAGTATCCAGGGGGTAGAGACCCACGTCGGGGTATCAATGCCACTCAGCGCGAGTTCATCGATGCTTATTCAGAGAAGGACGAACCTGCAGCCGAAGCAACGAGCGAGCCTCTTCCAAAGCGAAAGCGACCCAAAGTATCATTCAACAACGACACGTATGTCCGCGCCGAAGCGGAAATCGACAACTTGCGCTTTGAGTGCGAGGACGAGTGGTCATCTGGGCAAGGCCGTTCTGCTCTCATGCCTCTTCCTCTTTCCATCCTGCGCACGACGAAAATGAAGAATGATCCACGCCCTCGACGTCCACACTTTGTTCGTCCTCTGCGACACCAGAGTAGAGGATCTGGTCATTACCACTTTCATCGCAAGCACAAAACGTATCAGCCCAACGATTGGACAGTACCTGCCGACTGTGAGCGGGTCAATACCAGCGGTGCAAAGGCCACACGGGAGGCCTGGGAGCGATACGTTGATGGTCTGATGGATGAAGGACATAGAGTGGACGAGACGTTCGACACACTGACCCAATATGAGCGGAAAGCTGCCGAGTCGACTGAGAAGATCAAGAACTTAAAAGAGTTGCTCGCGATCAAAGACGCCGGTGGAAACGTTCATCCAGACATGCTTAGAATGATAATGGGCGATGAGTGGATGGATAATAATATTGAGCAGATGGATAATGATGAGGAGATGAGCGATGAAGAGACGAGCGATGATGAAGAGACGAGCGCTGACGAAGAAGATCACCGTGGGGAGGAACCATTTCCCGAGCAGGTCCAGACTTCTCTTGCGCAGGAATCGCTCGAAGAGTGGCCTTATATCGAGGTTGACGGGCTAAAGGAGACCATCCAGGAGTTTCCTCACGCGAGGCCGAAGTACAGCTGAGTGGTATAGGGCAGGTTATCGAAATCGGCTTCAAAGACGATTTCACTCATGAGCTGCAGCTCAAGCAGAATCCGCTACTACACGTCACATCGATGTGTAAACAAGAACGAGGCGCATTTGCGCGAGCGCGTCTTTGAGCCTTCGGAGCATTGTTTCGAACCGATCGTATAATCAAGCGAGAAGGAGCATATCTAGACACGAAAAGAATTTGGCGGAAGAAGCATGGAAAATGACTGTAAGAAGGCAACAAGACGACGGACCAGAGACGGAATAAACGGATAAGAATGAGACCCGATACCCGATCCGCTTGAACACCACACCATATTAATTCTACTTCACATAGAAGATACTAGTATAAAAAGCAGAACACCAACCAAAAACAAATAACCATAAAACCAAAACATCAGGCAATCCAGTTGCATCATCACAATTAACGCGTGCCATCCATCCTTCCAACGCCCTCACACTCCATCAGCACACCAAAAACCTACGTCGCCTGTACTCTCCTCACCCCTTCACGCCCCCCTCAATCATCACCACAATGTCTGCGCTACTCAACATGCTGAAGCAAAAATGGCTCACTCCTCCGGCCCCATCCACCGAATCCTTCACCAACCGCACCGTCCTCATTACTGGCGCCACCTCAGGACTCGGCTACGCGGCGGCCGCCAAATTCGCCTTACTCGGAGCATCTCAAGTCATCATTACCGCTCGGTCGTATCGACAGGGCAGCAAAACCAAAGCAGAGTTAGAGGATCTGACGAATATGAAGGACATTTTCGATGTTCAACTGCTCGACATGTGCTCCTACCCCAGCGTCGCAGCATTCGCAAAACGCATCAGTGTCGAGTACCCGCACATTGACATCGCCATCCTAAACGCTGGAGTCCGGAAAGTCGAGTACGCGCAAAGTGAACACGGCTGGGAAGAAGATGTCCAAGTCAATGTGCTCTCCACCATGTTACTCGGAATACTTCTTCTCCCAAAGCTCACAGCGTCACAGGAGCATAATGAATTGATTCCGATCCTGCAATTCGTCAACTCAGGTCTTCACGAGACTGCTTCCTTTCCGGACGAATTTAAAAACAGCAAGGATGTGTTGGGCGAGTACAATAAAGTTGAGAGATTTGGTGCGCAGAGTCAATATGTTGCATCAAAGTTACTTCTCATGCTCGCTACTACGCAACTTGCGTCCAAAGTTCCAGCAAACGATGTAATCATCACATCCACCTGCCCCGGCATGGTCGCCACCAATCTCGGGCGAGACGTCAAATTCCCCGGCATCTCCATCCTCTTATTCATCATGCGGCACACAGTGCAAAGAACAGCTGAGCAGGGCGCGAATACATATGTCACGGGCGCGAGACAGGATAGGGGGTTACATGGGAGATTTTGGAAGAATGATGAGATAAGACCTGTTGCGGGGTGTTTGCAGGGAAGGGAGAATGAGGAGGTGGGGAAGAGGGTTTGGGGGGAGGTTGTTGAGGAGTTGGGAGGGATGGAGGGGATGGAGGAGATTGTGAAGGGGTTGGGGAAGAGGATGGGAGGGGCTTGATATTGAAGGCCGTATCGTTAAAGTAAGCGAAAGTCAAGATGTGTATATCTGACATGTATCAGTGGCCAGCAAGACAAGCGCAACTCCAAAAGATACAAAACAGGGCAATCATGCAACAGGCTGAATTGCAGCATCTGCGTTATACATTATATACACAATACAAAAGACTATGTACGCTACGCTATCAAACCCAAGCCCGAAAAAGAAGAATCGTTCATATACAAGAACCTGCCCTATGCGCCAGCGCCCCCTCCCTAAGATGTCGGTATCATTGAAGTGAACGCTAAAAGACAGTTATCGGAAACCAGGGAAAACTTTATTAAACGTCCGTCGCCATCGCGGACCTGTCTCTGCTTCTTCCACGTCGCTCGCCGGGGCGTGACGGTTGCCTAGCATTTGTATGGCGCGCTGACGTGCCCACTCTCTTCGGTTCTGAGTCGAGGCTTGAGGGGGTGTGCACTCTTGAGATGAAGCTGTTGCGGGTGGTGCGGGCGAGACGTCGTTCATTGGCGGGGGATTGGGAGGACTTGAGGTCGGAGTGGGTGCAGCTGCACCATTCGCCATCTCGATATCAGATGGTCTTGATTGACTTGGTTGTGTACCTTCTGAGGTGCCAAAAATACGTCGTCCAGCCGCAGATGCAATAATGCGGCTTCTCATCGAAGCAAAACGTCCCTCCGGCATGTTGGCCGACTGCATTGCAGTGCTTGATGGGAGATTCGCAGGGTTTCCGCCGCGTGCCCGAATCCGGTTGATGTGCCGTTCTCTCCGGACCATCATGTTCGTAATTTGAACAGGACAAGCGCCTGGCGGCAACACGGTCTGCTTGCACATCGGGCAGAGCGACGAATGCTCGAGGAGAAAGGCGTCCACGCAATCTGGGTGGAAGATGTGATGGCATGGCAGTTCGCGCACTTGTGTCTCATTCGGCTCAAAGTCGTCTAGGCAAATTGGGCATGTCGGTTGGCTGAGTGAGGATGTCGAACCTGCAGCGACGGACAAAGGAGAGGCGTTGGCTACAGGCGCAGCCTTGGCCCCAGTCTCTGCCTCAACTTTGGACGTCGAGGGGCCGTCTTCTTGAGGGCCACGGGTCGCGGTGTATGTGTACAACGGAAACTTATCCAGAATCTGCTGCGACACATTCAGCCGCTTTACGCCTAGGACTTCGAGGTCGACTTCGCCGTTGAGAACTCGTCGGTGGAGGTCGCGCCGTCGTCTTCGTTGGATGATGTGCATGGCGACGGATGTACTGCTCACTGCAACGATCAATACTGCAAGGACAATAACCAAAAACACCCATAGACTCGGCAACTGCGCGCCTGTGTCGGTCGATACTGTCGCCCAGAGGCGTACATAGTCGGTAGTGTCGAGGGACTGTGCCAGCTCGTTGCCGTTGGGTACGGTGGTGAGGTTGCCCGAGTACTTGTTCAGCTGGTCCATGATGATGCCGCCGGTTGTTGCAGTGAGGGCATAGGTCGGGAAGGAATTTGCCCTCTGCCAGCCGCCGCCATCCTGCAAACTCCACGAAGCGTCGTTCAGCACTGGTGGCTGATTATCGCCTGTTCCAGGCTGCCATACGAGTATGCCCTTGGTCGGCTCCTGTCGCGCAGCGGAGAAGTACTCGAGCATGCACTGTGGCGAAAACCACGGCGCTACTGCTATGAGCGCATAGTTCTGGCCATCTGGGAGATTCGCCACGCGCGTCGCATTGGCCGGCACATGGTCCTTTTCCTGCTGTTTGCAAGCGTCCGAATTCAAGTCCGGGACATAGAGGATGCCGTATGGGTCGGAGCCGTCGACGCCCTTGGTGGAGAGGGTTTGGATGTTGTTGTAGATGCGGTATTGGAAGGAGATGGACGAGTTCAGCGTGGAGAATTTGTTGTTCTCATAGTTTATGAGATAAGGGTCCGGGAAGTCGATGGTGAAGATGCCAATGCGCTGAGCAGCTGTGCGACGCGGCCATGTCAGTAGAGTGCTTATTGGGGCGGTTAGGTTAGGTGAGGTTACTCATTTTCAACAACGGCGATTACACAGACGTTGGAATGTGCAGCATGCTGGAATGTCGAAGCACGTGCGGCAGTGATTACGAGCGCGCAATTATGTACAGGCGAGTTGGGTGTAAGAGTGCTGCTTAAACTTGGTGCCGACGACGACGATGTCTCAGAGGGGCAGGATGGCGACTTGTTGAAGATGGCGGGTTCTCCGCTCCTTCCGACCACCCACGGACGCTCTTGCTTCCGGCTGGGCTGCATTAATGTCATGGTCGAAGCTTAGCAAAAGCTTAACTGCGAACGGAGCAGTGACACGCCATCGTGTGTTGAATATGCTTATATTTAGCTCGATGCTTTTGGAGAGCAGGATTGAGTGTTGGCTTGATCTTGGCCTCTTCATGCGCGTGCTGCAAACGTATTGTCGACTATGGTGCTGTGATGCATGGCATGGCTGGAAGTCTGCTTGGCGGGCTAGGACGCGCAGTAACGTTTGCCGCACCGAGACGCTCCCCGTTCATTCGCCCACCACACGTGCATGAAGGACTGCTGGACCTGTAGACTCCTGCAATCACATGACTGCCAGCACTGCGCCTTTGTGATCCCAGTCGCGCAGCCTTGTCCCCGCGTTCACGGCGCGTTGTTCCCCGCATACCCCGACGTCTGCCTCCACTGTCACCAGCACCACCATGGCGCCCTCGACGGTGAGCAGCAAAGGCAAGGCAAAGCCTGGCTCAAAACCCTCTGCCACACCACGAAGCCGTAACACGACGCCCCTGCCCAATGTGCGCTCTTCAGCAGAACCCGCCTCTGCCACATCGTCGTCATACTTCAATAAGCCTCTGAGTTCATACCTCAAAAAGTGCGATGTCACGCTTGAGGAGATACTGGATAGCGGAGGTAGCAGCACCTCGATACCGTCAGGTACCAAGCTACTGGCCATGCGCGATAAGATTGAGTCCATGGTTTTGAAGAATATCGAGACGCGGTGCACACATTCGGAAAGTGTCCTGAGGGAGCTGCAGAGCCTAAGAAAGAACAGAGCGCCGCGGGAGCGAGAAAAGGACAAGGACTCAGAGGATCGCGAGCGCAAGCACAAGCTGAAGAAGGTGGCTAAGAAGCACGACGAGGACGGCAAGCACCCCCCAACAACGGGCGCACATGGCGTCACCAGACAGGATGGTATCGATCTTCACAAAGGTAAGTCTTCTCGCATTCACTTTCACGACTACTTGCACATCGGCGGCTGCAGCCTACACCACGCCTGTGCGTCATCAAAAATATGCAGAACAGAAGCTCGAGAATGAGATGCACAAGACCACAATCGCTTATTTACCCGTCCAACGACAGACAACTCATCGGCCATGTCCTCGCCCATATCACAAGCGCCGCCCTCAGCCGCTGGCGCTGCCGACGCTCCCTCGCCCAGCGGCTCCGACGTCTCTCACCAGCCAGCGCCCGCCCCCGCCGTACCACAATTCCAAACCTTCGGACCAGACCCTGCCAAATTCGACGACCCGACAATATACCACATTCGCGATGTCACGCCCGATATGTCCGTTGAAGAGCGAAAAGAGATATATTGCGTGGCCGACTTCCCGCTCTCGGATCTGCGCGATCGCACTGCTGGCTCACCGCCCAACAAGGACTTCTCCAACGCGAAGCCTGCGACTCAGGTGAATGCAGGTGTCTTTGCCAACTACGTCGAGCCCTACATAAGACCACTTACCGAGGAGGATGTGGCCTTCTTGAAAGAGCGAGGCGACAGGACGGCTCCCTTCATATTGCCACGGCGCGGCCAGCGCCATTACAAGGAGATCTGGGCCGAAGAAGATGGCTCCATGCACATCGACTCCAACGACCAGCGGCCGCCCGCCAATGTACCGCGCGGCGCAGCAGAGGACATCTCTGACGATGTCCTGGAGTCGGATCAGGTGTCGACGGGGCCACTACTGGCTCGACTGCTAGCCACATTACGCCCCGAAGGACGCGGGAATCAAAACAGCTCAAACGATGCCAACGGCACTAACGGCGATGCTATGGACATTGACGAAGGAGCCGGGCTACCTGCCGATAGCACAAACAACAACTCGATACCCGCCGCTTCCCAACTCCCCGACTTCCAGCATCCTGGCTGGAAGGCGCCGCAGAGCAACGGGCGGTCTGAATATACCGGTCTCGAAGACCGCGTGCTCATGGAACTCAAACACTACGGTCTCATCTCGGAAGTTGAAGCTGAATCCGCCGCCTACGACTCACATTTCGACGATGAGGTAGCCCAGCGCCTGCGCTTCCTCCAGGAGGAGTTGCGGAAACAGTCGATCCTCAACGGCGCGCGAAAACAGCGCCTCCTCGAACTCACCGAAGAACGAATTGCACAGCAGGAATACAACACCATCGCCGACGATCTCGACAACCAACTCAATGCCGCATACCTCAAGCGGAATCGCAACATTGGCAAGGGCAAGAAGCAGAACAAGCGACCTGGCGGCGCTGGCGGAGGTTCACATCCCGTTGCCAACGCTGGGCTGGGCAGACCAGGTGTGGGAGAGCCGATTAGGACGCTCATGGAGAGGAGGCAGCAGTGGATCAACACCATTGGTCCGGTAGTCAACTTTGGGAAGACGGGATTACCAGCTGAGAGTGTCTTTCCAGAGGAGAAGATGCGCGAGTTGGAGAGCAAGGAGGTGGAGATTTGGAATACCGAGGCCGAGGAGTAGATGCATTCCAATATTCTGTGTTTTATTCTTGGATGGGATCATCGTTTTGAAGTGTATGATAACGAGAGTTAGGATACTACCAAGGCTTTCTACGAGTGTTGTGTTTGCGTCAGGCTTCATCTCTTGTTACTTCTGAAGAGGCGTTGGGGGAGAAGGAAAATAGAGATACCATTCATCGAATCAACACAAGCACGGGGAGGTTCTCCTTGAATGACCATTTCATCCTGCAAAAGTTTCCCCCCGCTTGCAAACATTATTCATCATCATGAACATGGATATTCGGAGCTGAAATCGTCGTCACTAACAAGCACACGCAATCTTGACGAGGTGACGAGAGCAAACAATCCACATCCCAATGTTCGAACCCATATCAATTATGGACCCTTTTATATATGCATGTGCGCGTATCGTATCCTGTACACCGCGCCTGAACGCGTCATCGTTGACTATCTATCAATGCCCCACTCCCCCAGCAACCCAATTCAAAAACTCTGGATCCCCCGGATTGGGGAAAACACCTCTATCCCCTCCCACAATGCCTCCCGCACCACCTGCCCCATTTCCCCCCTGTACTTCACCAAGCTGCTCCCTTCTCCTCCTCCTCCTCTCCTCCTCCTGCCTCCGTTGCCTCTGACTTCTAAACCACAGCAAAAACGCCAACGCGCCTGCTAACGCTAGAATAACCAAGGATTCCAGGATATCTGAATCGAGGTCCTCGTCGTCGCCGCCGAAATAAGCAGTATCGTGGTCGTCGTAGTCGTCGGCTTCGTAGTCGAGGGCGTCGTCCCAAGCGGCGAGTTCGGCTTCGAGGAAGGCGGAGAGCCATTCTGTTAGGGTTTGGGGTTGTTTTTTGGCTGCAGTACAACATTAGTCTCTGGTAGATCAAGAATAGTGTGGGATGGAAAAGGGCTGACGTACCAGGCTCCTCTTGGATGGATTTGATCTTGCCATTTGTAATGGTATTCCACCAGCTCCGTAGACGGAGCTTGTACAAAGCAAGTACAACCGGGAGATATGCTTCGCGAGGGTTGGTTTCGAGCGCAAGATCGTAGTGTCGTTTCGCGAGGTGAAAGTCCTGGTCAATCCCGATTCCGTTCTCGTGCATCCATCCCAAGTTCCAATTCGCTTGGGCAGACAACATCGTATCTGCGGCGGCCTGGTAGCATTGAGCTGCCTTCTCTTGATCAACGGGCGTGCCGAAGCCATGGAGGTAGTAGTCGCCCATCTTGACCATCGAATCGACATTCTTCTGCTCGGCGGAGCGGGTCCAGTAGATGAGTGCGAGGACGGCATCGCTTGCGAGTGAGGCCTGGCGCTTTGCGAAGGGGAGTAGGGACGAAATGGTGAAGCGGGGCTTTACTTGATCCAACAGGTATGCGACGTTTGCCTGTCCGATTTCGAATCCTTGCTCTGCGGCCATCATGTAACCGACAAGTGCGGTCTCCAGGTCACCTTCCATATATGCGGCGTTTGCTCCTGGGAAGGAGGTGGACATGAACTCGGCTTTTTCTGCGACAATCTTGTAGTACGCTGCTGCCACGGGGCACGACTTGTCGCGTCCGACTCCGTTGTGTGTGAGCTCGGCGAGGAAGTAAAAAGCTTCGAGATGACCGTGTCTGGCAGCGAGCTCGAAGTACTTGATGGCGGTGCTGACGTCGCCTTGGTCGAGGAAGAGAGCACCAAGTCGGACCTGAGCGACGGCGAGATCTTGATCGGCGGCAGCAGCGAACAAGTCGGCTGCCATGATGGCGTTGACAGGAACACCGAGTCCGTTGAGATACATCAAGCCCATGGAGTACTGGGAAAGAGCGTCACCATGCTCAATGCCACGCTTGAACCACGTTTTTGCAATGTCGAAACTCTGTGGCATGCCTTCGCCGCGAAGAAACATTCGTCCAAGATATCCAGCAGCCTTCGCAGCTAGTCTCTGCGTACTGTTTGGCACATTTGGCTTCGTTTTGCCGTCCTTGGTCCAGTACATGCGGGCGAGCTCCAGGAAGCGCTTCTTGGCTGCCATCAGGTCGCGGTCGGAAGCACGAGAGCCATCATAGTTGAGCTTTGCCAAATTGAAGCTGGCCCTAGCATCGCCCTTGCGGGCTTGGAGGTCCATGTACTCGACCACATCTTCCAGCGAACTGTAGGCGTCGGAGTGGACGCTGGCCATCTTTGCGTTCTGGCCCGAGCTACTAGCACTTGCGCCTTCGCCATACACACCGCCCTCATCATCGGCAATCTTGTATGACTCCCTGGTGGTAGCATGTCCGCCTGGTGGACCGGAGCGAATATAGGCCATTGCCTTCTTTGCCACCTCTTTATAGAAATGCACGGCCTCTGCGCAATTCCGCGGTGTTGAGATGCCAGCCGAGTGTCGGTACGCAATAGTCATTTCTGAGCGCACATTGCCGTCCTCTGCAGCCAGCGTGTGGTACAGCATCGCTCTTGCCTGGTCCTGCTTGACTGCCCCGCCAATGCCAGTCGCATACATGAAGCCGACCATGTGTTGTGCCGATGAGTTTCCATCTAACGTCGCGAGCTCGTGGTATCGTCGGAAGGCTTCCGAGTAGTTGCGGGGGTGTGTGAAGTTGCCGTAAAAGTTCATCTCGGCGAGAGTGAAAAGCGCATCGGGGTTCTTGTGACCAGCCGCCTCGTCCAACAGCTTCACAGCCTGAGCGAGTGGCTGCTCCAGCTTCCGCGGTGGTGACGTGCTCGAGAGCAGTTCCTGCTGGGGCGGTGCGTTCATGAAGAGGAGGACGAATATCTCCTTTGCGTAGTATGCGCTCGATCCCAGAATGCCCGACTTCTTGTCGAAGTTGTACCACGGCGGCGATGGTGGCTTCACTTTGTGGAGTAGGGCCATGGCTTCATTGTATGCAATCTCGCCCTGATGCGGGTTTGCGCCGCCTTGTTGGGTGTTCCCCCATCTTGAACTCCATGGCTGCTTTGTGTGTTTCTGCGTCGAATGTGATCGGTCGCTGTCTGGGGTATCTGCGGTAGAA
>AJMS01009832.1:0-10899 GCA_000263175.2 Phaeosphaeriaceae sp. UM 1110
GTCAATTGGCCGGAATGAAGGTGCTCGAAGAGCCCGATTAGTCTCTTGGAGTGGGAGTCGTAGAAGCGCACGCTCCCATCGGTGAAGCCCCATTCCATGTATTGGCCGTAGTGCGGTGGGATGTTGTGGCGGAAGGGGGCAGAGCATAGCAGTTTGTCGCTCTTGGCGATGTAGTTGAGCGAAGAGACGCGGTCGTGTGAGTCCAACAACGTGCCCGGGACGCGATGTAAGCTCTCGACTGCGGTGTCCAACTTCGCTGGCTTGTGAACATTTTCTTTCTTGGGATGTGGCTTTTGGAAGACCTGCGTTGGTGTCTGACCGAAGTTGTTGATGACGCTGATTTTCTGCGCGCGCTCTTTCTCATCAGTAATTGAGTCGAGGTCCATCGCGCCTTGATACGTCATCCAGTGGAAGACATTTGCTGCTTCGATAGCAGCTTCACCTCGCTGCTTGTGACCAAAGATGAGGTCAATCCAATGATGCAGGTTCTGGCTGACGTATGGGCTCTCGAGAGCCTCGCGTTGCTTAGCGATGAAGATCGTAGGATCTCCCTTTGCCCAAGGGGGTAGTTGCACGTTGTCGATCCGAGAGCCGTCTGACCTTAGTCCGAAGTCGTACCCGTTCACGTTGGTGAGGAAGTCTGGAAGGAAGAAGAACTCGGGAGTGAGTTCTCGCACATCAGCCATATTCCTGGTAGACACCGAGCTCCATGCGCCCTGGATTGAATAGAACATGCGATCAGCGTGATCCCAGGTGCCACCTTGAATGAGGAAGAAAGCTGCGCTGAATGGTTGTAGCCGCATCAGGTACGAAGCAACAGTCATCGCTGACGAATAATGCGTTCCGTAGTGGAATGCGCGGTCTGTTTCACCCATCTCGGCAAACGAGCTGAATCGTTCTCTGATGGAGCGCTCTTGTCTGGGGTCCTGGATGCCGATGGGTTTCCTGAGATCTCGGAAGTTGCTCGGATCGGTCAAGTCAAGCTCTTCGCTCTCGTAGTTCGAGATAACCCAGGGGAAGACAGGGTACTGCGTCAGGTCGTTGAATGTCCTTCCTGCCAAGGTATTGACAAACATCAGATAGTGGAAGTTAGACATGTCTCCTTTCAACCACTTCTTGGTAGCAGGGTGAGACGATGCCGAACCAAAGGCTGAAGCGAAGCGGGATCCTAGAGTTGGTGGTGCCTCTTCTGGATTGTGCAGGGAGTCCAGGCGCCATGAGATCTCGGCATTCGATACCTTGTCTGGGTTTACCACGTGAGAAGCACGTTGCAAAACGCGCGAGTGAAGATCGTTGCGGGCTTGTGTTGAAATGGCTGTCAGTAAGTAGCTGCGGCCGTCATCGAAGAAGGCCTCAATGGCGACGTCTCGGTGCAAGAATCGCCGTTTCGATATACTGATCACCTCGCTCCACTTCCAGTGCCGGACAGAGTCTTCCTGGTCGCGCGGCGGTGGGCGGCGGTTTGTGACTGCTTCCTTGCCAGCTATGACTTGCACATATGGATCGCGTTCATCTGGCGGTGCTTGCCATACTCGCACAATCTCTCCGTCTGATCTCTGAAAGAAATCGTCGAGGATATACAAGCATTGTTTCCCGAGAATCAGAAGCCCCTCTATGGCTTCCAGGCCAACCACACGCGAAATGTTGCATACGTATTGAACTTGATCGCCACGGTTGAGACTTCGCATCACCTTGCGATTCTTGTCCTCGAAACCATCTTCATCTTCGAACATAGCATCAACCATTTCGAAGTCGTCTTCACTGTCGGTATGCGGATCGTCTTTCGTGTCGGACTTGCCACTAAGTGCAGATGACGATCTCTCGCGCGGGCCGAGTGTGGGTGTGACGCCTACGGCTTCTTTGGCAGATATTGTAGGAACACCGGTGTCAAGCCTGAGCCTTTCTCGAGGATCGGTGTCTTTGCGCTTGGGTTGATATGCTTGTTCGCGACTTGTGCTATCGACAATGATCCTCATACGCCTGCGGTCCCTTCCTTCGGTTTCGTCCAAGCGCCACTTCGGTGTAGGGCTGTCTTCGAATAAGCCACACGGCCCTTTGAGCTGGTGGTCAAGTTTTGAGAGAATGGTGACCATATAGGTAGCGTTGTCTTGCTGGTCCTGGAGGACACGCTGATGTTTGATTCGTTCCGCTGCGTGGATATTGGATCGCCAGTGACCAGTCGAATTTTCATGCTGCGTCCAGATATTATCCGACGCGAGCTCTTCAGCTTGCCACTGTTTCAGCTTTTCTTTGCGCTTAGCAATTCGCCTTTGTGACGTCTCTTCAGTGCGTCGGTTTTGATCATTCGCGAATTCTTCCCACGTTCTCGACATTGCCCCGTAGAAGAAGCCATCAAGATCAGCCTTGTTCTTCTCAAACCATTGCAAAAATGTCTCATTATCGAGCTCGACTAATTTCTGGAAGCCTTCGAACAAGTCGCTCTTGCTAGGTTGAATGGCATTTGCAAGAATGGTCGTGGTTTCATGGGGCTTCTGCACCATCAGGAGTCTCCAGAAGTTTGCGGCCGCCATGCGCACCTCTTCGTGGTCCGATGCCAGCTTGGTGTACAGGAGGTAGCAGATCATCTTCAAGGAGAAGCTCTCGTTATTAGCGGAAGACAATATGATTGGCTGCCAATAGACCATTTTCTCAAGGACCGCGCTGCTATGTGAGGCACCATCTGGATCGTCAGGCTCGGCAAGGCGCAGCAGAGCCACCTTGAGAAACAGACTGCGAACAGTTTGGATGGCTTGTGTACATAGTCTGACAGACTTGATTGTCGCAATTTCCGGGCGTTCTAGGTACTCGAGCAGAAAGCCATTGAAGTCAAGTAGAGGCTCCGCTCCATCCAAGAACCAGCCTTCGAAGACAGCCTCCGAGATGTGTCCGACAAATCGCGCAAGATTGGTGAGCACTCTGGGCTCGTGCAGAAGCTTCTGATTGAGCTGAAGAGCATTCTTGACAGCCAGCAATACTTGCCGGAGGATGTAAGACTCAAAATATGCCTGATGTTCTTGGAATCCTGGTGGGGTCTTCATGAACAGACCGAGGCCAGGGAAGTCCTTGCGCGTAAATATTTGATCCTTGAACACATCCAAGACAACCTCGAGCATCGCTTCTACGACCGAGGAGCCCACTCTCAGCGCTGTCGGCGCGGTGATGCGTGGTGACATGATTGGATTCAACGCTGGCTGCTTTGCTGCTTTCCGGGCCTTGTCGGCAGATACAAGCACAAATGATGATGCTCTGCGGAAAGGTACAACGCGCTGTGCAGATCGCGCAGGTGAGACATCAACATTCGTCGTTCGGACGACCGGTCTGTCCTGGCCATTCGCGTTGGAAAGTGGTTGGATGACCACATCTTGACCTTCAAAGGTCAAGGCCGATCCTCTAGAGAGCAATTCAGTCTCTGCGCTCACGCTGTCCGAAGTGACGATGACAGGGTACAGCACGAAGAGTATCTCCTGAACATAATTGGAGGTATTGGCGTAGTCGCGGAACGACTCTGAACGAGAATGGAGCTCGGAAAGGAACTGAATTGCCGAGTTGAGGACCAGAGCGAAGTCGTTCAGGCGTTCAGACTGTGGAGCTTTGACATCTAAAGATCTTAGCACTATACCGCCGCCGCAAGGAGGAGACTTACCAATTGTTGGTTGCTTGGCATTGAGAGACATGGTTCTCCGGCGGCCCCGTGTGACAGGGGCCTCGCCATTTTCTTGCTTTGCGCCTTCATTTTCGTTGCGTCGAGCTTCTCGGTCTTTGACAATGGTGCGTAGACCTGTGTCGAGCATGGCTGATATTACCGGAAAGATCTCTGGGTAACAGATCTTCAGCTTCGATTGTGGCGAACGCATGATGAATATGTCAACCAGATTGAAGACATCGAAGTCTCTCTCGAAGTCTATGGTCGCAACGTCGCGATCAAACAGGATAGCGAAACAGATCGTCCATATGCTAGGCGTGTTCCACCAGTGTCGAAGTCGGTTCTTCATGAGGATGAAGCCACCAGTCTTGTCAGCGAACTTCTTCACATATGACGGACCGTTGACAACAAGAACTCGGGCCAGGATTGTAGCGCCCAGTACAACGACTCGCTGATCGGACTCCGCTAAAAGGTAAAGCAACCATTTTCCGGTCACGTTCTTCGCAAAGCGCACTACCTCTTGCGGGTTCTGAGGATCACAAAGCAGCTCGGACAGGAGCTTCAAAACAGCGATGCCCAGATCAGCGAGAGGGAGACCCGTAGCCTCGACGCCGCTTTGAGCTGGACTTGCGGAGCGAGGCGTAGAACCAGGAGTCAAAGTGGGAGGTGTACCTCGTCTCATGCGCAACAGACTAGCCTTCGGACGAAGCGTTTTCTTGGCGTATGAGGCGCGGTTATCGTGCAATGCATATGTGACGAAAAGAGATAGCGACCGGGCGTTTTCGCCGTTGAAGTTGATCTGAAGAAGGGCTTTGAAAGCTTCCAGGAAGAGCTTGAAGGTCTCGGGACTAAAGCTTTCGCCCTTCAGTGCGTCTGTAAGTCGTTTTACAACCCCTGTCATCCATTAGCTGCAGAACACAATTGGAGGGCGCCTCAACGTACGGATTCTCTGGAAGCGCTTTGCATTGTAATGATGATGCTTACTACCCTTCGCAAAATGTACAAACTGGGTATAATATAGCTTTTGTGTTTCCAAAGAGCTTGCTCTGCGCCAAATCTCAAGATCAACGAGAAGGACCCTGTAAGCCAGTGGGTTGATGATGAGCGACTCCGTCGGCTGCTGCTCGTCGTACCCAACAAAGTCAAGTATTTCACGGAGAAGCTGTCTCAGGAAGACTTCACACTCGTCCGAAGTCACATCCAGCGAGTTAGGATTACGCATAACCAACCCACCTAGGGCGAAGCCAATCTTCTGCCGCAAGACTTCCGCAAGCACGGCAAAACCATTCCGCTGCTCCATGGCTTCGCAGTTTCGCCAATTGCCACCTACTGCTTCGAGCAGGATCTTGACCGCTCGCAGCGTGGCGTCTAGTGTGTTGGCGGCTTGAACGAGCTTCAGGCCTACCGCAACGCAACCACCGGTTCGCCAGATAGCATCGTCGAGCGATTGTGGTACTACTACAACAGGGTCTCCTGATAGTCGACCAAAGCCACGAGTCTGCGACAACGCATCGTTCACGGATGGGACTGCAGCATTTATGATCAGTGGAGTGCTGTGCATCCTGGTATACTTGTGCAGCGTCTTGGCCGATTCCCGGGACAAAGACTTGATGAGCTGGGATTCATCGATGGCATTCCTGTCATCGTCGTCCATTACGGAGCTAGGTGAGAAGCTGAGCAGGATCTTTGACTCTGGCATGAGATGGCTCGCGTTTGAACGGATGGCTGCCACAATTTCTGATCGTTCTTCTCTACCAGGATGAAGGATCTCGTTGTAGACGTGAAGCTCGGCAGAGGTACGGTATGTTTGGAATGACCCGAGACGATCCTGAAAGTTGCCACTATATCGTGGGCCAAGCTTGTTATAGACAGCAATCAGCTCATCGGACAAAGCCTCTGAGAAGAGATGAAACGACGCAACAGAAAGTTTCGAGGTCAGTACATTGCGTCCTAGACGAGGAGCGAGATTGCGCGGGGTGCCAAGAAAGGCAAATATGTGGTGTTTCGACGTGCTTGAAGACATGGATGCAAAGCTTTCTTGGCTACTGTCCAACACTGGAGGGTGCGATGGATAATGAGCTTTCATGGTCTCGGTGAACTCGCCGTCGATAAAAAGTGAAGCCTTGGGAGAGCCCATGCCGATAGCTTTGGCCCGACGATGGACAACGGCAATGTGATACCACCTACCCTCTTCGAAACGAGGAGCCTTCTTGAATCGCACGCTCGGGACGATACCAGATGCATGGCCCATATATGTCTGCAAAATGAAACAGCGAGTGTCTTTCTCGAGATAAGCCATTAAGAAGCATGTCTGAGTATCGTCGTATGCGCCGAAAAGCGTGGTGTGACAATTGGTATCAAATTTGTCGACGCGTATCCACGTTGCAAAGGTGTAGCCGCCGCCGGGCGAGACAGGTGGGAAAGGCCGGCCAATGTCCGGAAGCTCAATGGCACTGAAGCCGTGCAAAGAAAGATCGAATTGTACGAAAGGCGGGCTACGAGAAGATTTCATAGCGCGCAAGAGATACTTGGCCGCTTGTTCTGACGAGGCTGCCTTGCGGAATAGGTAGTAAGCATCTTCCAGCTTGTTTATGCCATATTCGATCAATGTGTCTGCAAGCTCTTGGAGCAGGCTGGCTTCTGTCGGTCCACACTTGTTGTCCAAAAGTAGTGGCAGAACGGTGCTCAGCACACCGGTGACATGCAATGCGGCTTTATTGTATGCGGACAGCGCGGTGATCTCGAGTATAGCCAGGAGCACGGAGATGGACAGCGGTTTCGACCTGGTACCGGGCGCATCTCCGCCTGACAGCCCGCGCCAGAAATGCAGGATGGTGGGCGTTATGTCTGGGTTCTGCAGCACTTCGTTGCCGCTAAATATAGTGCGTATCTGTTCGCGCAGCGGGTCGAGGTCGATTTCGGTGTCGCTGTATATAGATCGCGGGCTCGAGACAACAATCTCGGTTTCCGTGCCATCGCCGCCTGATGTTGCCGCATCCGCTGTCAAAGACTCGTCCTGTTTCGACTGAACCTGTTCAATCTTCTTGTCGATGTCCCGGAAAATGCGGGTTACGGCCTCTTCCCCCAGCGCGAATGCAAAGAGACAGCCAAAGAGCTGCTCTTGGCCTGCATCGTCCCGCTTGTTCTCTGAGTGACCACCAAAAATACCGGTGCTTCCCAGGGCCTGCTCCAGGGCTCCCCAGCCGCCATCTTCCACTCTCTTTGCAAAGAAGCGGCGGTTGCCGGCATGCTCGTTCAAGGCGTCTGACAGCACGTCGAGGGTGGCCTTGATAACCTCGAAAAAGTCGATGCGGTCGGGCGGGGACAGCTCAGCTGGCTTGTAGAAGCCGGAGAGAGAGCGCAGAGTAAGAAGGAGCACCTCAAATCCCCGCACGTGACGAAAAGCGTCTTTGGTGTGTGTCTGGTCGTTTGAATCTATGAGCAGCTGGCGCATACGGCGCAGCGCATTGCTCTGGCTCTGCAGGACATGGGCGGTCGGGGGTGAGGTTTCGGAGGCTTTGGAGAGTTCGTCGGCAAGGCTACGGAGCTCAGCTATCTGGTTGTTCATAGGCGGTGCCCTCGAGGCCGCCGTTGAGGATCTATGAGGGCGGGTGGTAGCCATGCTCAGGCGAGGCCGCCGCTGCGGGGATGTGTGGGCGGAAGCTGAGGATGGAAATAGACAATCATGTCTCTATGCAGCAATACCAAAACATGGAGCGACTGTCACTGGTGCGGGTGCTGGTTGCCAGCAGTGAATTGGTGTTGTAGTCGTGCTGAGTATTACGTCGCCGTGCCGCCAATCGTCTCTCCATGCGCAGCACTCGATGATCTAGAGAGAGCTTGGACCCTGGAAGTGACAGCTGCAGCGAACCCTAGGCAGCCGCTGCGACCATGGTTGAGACGCGGCTACATGCAGAGAACACAGCTTGACGGAATGCACACGACTGCCTATGCAGGCTGGTGTAGATGGGCTACGCTAGGGTGCTCGTGAGGGCTGCCATTATCCATTGCCATGTCTCTCACGCGGATACCTCAGGACGACTGCTGACTGCGAGGCGTTCACGAGGCCACGCTACCGCCTGATTGGGGAGGCGCGTTTGCAGCGAGGCAGGTGCGGCGGCCATCTGGAGAAGGTGCGCTGCTGCATGTATCCACAACCTGAAGAACACCATCAATCCATCGATGCTGCAAACAAAACATGTCAACATGCACATGTATGACTCCTCGTCGTCGCGTCCAAGTGGCGTCGATGCAACAGAGCGCGTGCATCGGTTCCGCTTCGAGGATTAGCGTGTTCCAGCCTCATTGTGTCGCACAGCCCGCTCCCCCCAAGGTCAGGTGCGTCATGTGGGCCAATGCATCATGTCCTCGGCGCATTGATAAGAGCTCCATCGCCATAGCTACCCGCCCCAGCTCCATCACCACTCGCCCCCAACCTCTCTCCCCCACAACACATACACCACATCTCCGTTGCTCTTCGTTCCATCTTCTCTTGTTCATCTCTTCCTCTTCCATCTGTAGTCCTCGCTGTGCGAGACACCCGCCACTATGAAGTACTCTGCCTTGTCGTTGCTGCCGGCGCTCGCCGCAGCATCGCCCATGATGCAGGTTGGCACCATCCACAAGGACGCTGCTCCCATTCTGTCATCAACACAGTCTAAGGAGGTGCCCAACCAGTACATGGTTGTCTTCAAGAAGCATGTCAAGGAGCACCACGCCAAGGAGCACCACGACTGGGTGCAGAGCATCCACAGCAAGAGCAACGACGAGCGCATGGAGCTGCGAAAGCGCTCCCAGTTCCCTGTAACGACCGAGATCTTCGACGGTCTCAAGCACACATACAACATCATCGGCGGCATGGTCGGGTATTCTGGCCACTTCGATGACGAGACCATCGAGGCCATTCGAAGGCACCCAGATGTAAGTCCCTCTCCATCTACGCACTTCCTATGCATTCCATCATGGAAAGCGGCTTGATCTGAAGCCGGTTGCTTTCCTGCGACTATCGTCTGTGTTGCGCCATGGCTGTTGCCTGGACTGCATGCGGCATGTTGCACGGAGCTCCGAGCTCGTCCCGTCCGACCTTGGTCGAGCGAGGCCTTCAATAGCTCGAGTACAGCCAGGAACAGCTTCCTGGTCGTGTTTGACTCTGCCATGTTGCCATGTCGCGACTCGCAGCGCCTCTTGCACCATCGGGAGGCTGGGCCTTATCTCCGCAGGCAGCTCCGGACACGCAATCAGACCCCACGTGACGGAATTCAGGTACTCAGGTACCCGCAAGTGCAGCTTGGCTAACGCGTCATGATAGGTCGACTACATCGAGCGCGACTCCGAGGTCCACACCATGGGCAGCGATGAGCACGAGATTGAGAAGAACGCTCCATGGGGTCTTGCCCGTATCTCGCACCGCGAGTCGCTCAGCTTCGGCAGCTGGAACAAGTACCTCTACGCCGCCGACGGTGGTGAGGGCGTCGATGTCTACGTCATTGACACTGGCACCAACTACAAGCACGTCGACTTTGAGGGTCGCGCGCACTGGGGCAAGACCATCCCCAACGGCGATGCCGACGAGGATGGCAACGGTCACGGCACTCACTGCTCTGGCACCGTCGCTGGAAAGCGCTACGGTGTTGCCAAGAAGGCCAACGTCTACGCTGTCAAGGTGCTCCGCTCCAACGGCTCTGGCACCATGTCGGATGTCGTCAAGGGCGTCGAGTGGGCTGCTCAGGCTCACACCAAGGCCGTCAAGGAGGCCAAGGACGGCAAGAAGAAGGGCTTCAAGGGCTCTGCTGCCAACATGAGCTTGGGAGGTGGCAAGTCTACCACTCTCGACCTCGCTGTTAACGCTGCTGTTGATGCTGGTATCCACTTCGCCGTCGCTGCCGGAAACGACAACGCCGATTCGTGCAACTACTCGCCCGCTGCTGCTGAGAACGCCGTCACCGTCGGTGCCTCGACCCTCATGGACGAGCGTGCGTACTTCTCCAACTTCGGAAAGTGCAACGACATCTTCGCCCCCGGCCTCAACATCCTTTCCACCTGGATCGGCTCTGAGCACGCCACCAACACCATCTCTGGTACCTCCATGGCCTCGCCCCACATTGCTGGTCTCCTTGCCTACATGCTCTCTCTCCAGCCCTCCAAGGACTCTGCCTTCGCTGTCGCCGACATCACCCCCAAGAAGCTCAAGGCCAACCTCATCGACATCGCCACCGTCGGTGCTCTCTCTGACGTTCCCAGCAACACCAAGAACATCCTCGCCTGGAACGGTGGTGGCTCGTCCAACTACAGCTCCATCGTCGAGAAGGGTGGCTACACCGTCAAGAAGTCGGCCGCCAAGGAGGAGGAGTCTGAGTTCACCATCACCATCCCTTCCCTCTCTGAGATTGAGAAGGACATCGAGGGTGAGTTTGAGAAGGCCAAGGCCGCCGCTGGCCGCACTGGCTCCAAGCTTGAGAAGCTCGAGCACGAGATTGAGGACTTTGTCGCTACCGAGATGACTTCCCTCTTTGAGGAGTTCAAGGAGCGCGTCGCTCGCGAGTAAGTGCTTTCGCATGAGTGTAAGCGTTTGAAGAAGGATGCGAGTATACTGTCTCATGCCTGGGATGGGCTGGGATTAGGGCGTTGGATCTCCTTTTCCGTGCATATCTCTCTCGTAGTTATCTCATTGGAATCAATCTGAATGTACTCTATTGCATGAACTGAAGTAGGCCTACACCGCTATCGAATATAAGCTCTCGGCATCAACACGTGTCTTGACTATGCGCTCGTGACGCTGTGTTTTCTGGGTCTATGGAGACGATGGTGTGATGTACTGTGCTGTGCGAGGTCAATCGGTGTTCGAAGTGCAGTCATGATGATGCTGGTCGGGATCTGCTTCCTCTTTGCTTCGATCCATGTATATTTCTAGAAACGATATTGACACTGGAGAGAAGGTGTCATGCAATCTTACGGAGAGAGTGTAGATGTAGATGGGGATTCGTTGGTCGTGTTCGTGCAGCAGTGTTCTCAAGGAAGTGCGAGGGTGTTGGACTATGCTCGAATATTCCGCATGGTGGTGGACGAGCTGCTTAGTTCGGATAGCATAGCTGTGTGGGCATGCGGCAATTAAGATGTGTTTCTAGTCGTTCTATTCCGTGTAGAGAAGTAGATGTTGAAATCTGTGGCGGAGCTGTGTTTGATGTGAAAGAATGTTGTTCGCTGGGTCATGAGTAGGGCCGATGTCACGAGATGGAAAGAATAGGCAATGAGACAAA
>AJMS01009831.1:0-10888 GCA_000263175.2 Phaeosphaeriaceae sp. UM 1110
AGTGGCCCAAACTCCCGCTGATTACATTATGTCTGCCACAGGTCTACTCACGAAGTCAAAGCGACCATGGCACTTTCCACCTTCGTCATCCCGACTTTTGCAGTAGAATGCAGGATTTGTCGATGCAGATTTGACTCTTCGACCACATCTCCGTCGACGAGTCCTACACGGCCGACCCCAGCTCCGACCAGATATGCTGCAGCTGGACAGCCCAAACCACCTACTCCGACAATGAGAACCCGCGCTTTCTTGAGGCGAAGTTGGCCTTCATATCTTGGTCAGTACCGTATGAATTGCATCATACACTAGCCAGTGAAGCCGTACCCTGTAAGCCTATCTCGGGCATGATTAATTGTCGTCCATATCTCTTATACTCGCTCTTGTCAAGCGGCCATTTTCTCTCTTGCGAAGCTCGATCGGCGGCCTCGCGCGCGGCATGTTCTTGTTCAAGCACAGCAAAGACCTCGGATCGGAAGTCATCCGGTACCCCAAAGTTCATGTCATGGTCCAGCGGATCATGCGATAGCTGTGGCTTTTGTCGTAAGACTTGCTCCTGTTGTTGCTGCGTCTCTTCAGCTTCGGCGAGCTGTCGACGCAGATCCTCTAACGTGCTCTCACATGCCGCTATCTGCTGGCGCAGAGCGTCTGTTACGCTCGCCATCTCGGCGACGAGAGAAGATGGTCGAATTCGGGCTGTTAATGGCGAATGTATGCTGTGGGGGTTAGAGTGGGATGCCTCGCGGCCCAAATGCATTAGTGGGGACGCCCCACAACAGGAGAGCACGTGATCATACTGTTTGCCTAGTAGATTTACACTCATCTCTACATTTGGCACTTTTCGCTCCTCGGCAAGCTGGTTCATTTTGAGCTTGTGTGGACAACTTTGCGGAATCTATGTTCCGAAGGCGGCATGTCGCTGCCTCATTGCGTATCAGACCTGTAGCCAGCACTCTCGCCTGTCAAACTCGACCAAGATGCGCGGTACGTAGGCCCCCATCTTCCCATTGTCGGGTAGATCAGCGCTCGACCTTCACATGCATTCACAAGGTCACCATCCGAAAGCATAGAAAGCATAGAAAGCATGTCTTATTGCCTGCAGTAGGGATGTAGCTCCATGAGCAGATCTCTAACGACGTAAGCACTTAACGGGGCGGTTACCCACCTGTTAGCGTGAAGATGTCGTCCTTTAGGGAGCGTGTTGATAGGTCTTCGATGCTCACACTTGTTCGCATCATCTTAGCCACAAAAATCATCAACGGCTAAGTAAAACACGAATGAACAGATCTGGGTGACAGCCGGACAAGGTCCCTGAGAGGAGCAGCATAGGGCCATGGAAAATACATTACAGGTCTGACATGTTGATGTGCGATTCAGTCAAGCCCTACGTAGAGGCAACATGGCCACGAGGCCGGTAACTGCGACTCATAATTGGTTCGACGCAAGTAAGAAAATGTCCGTTTCTGACTATCGGTTTATACATCGGGAGTTTTTAGGCGATCTGAGCCGGTGCCACTATTCATCATGTCATGATTTTGGTCATGCTTCACTGGTGCTGCTCCAGCTAGCAACAAAACATTTTTATGCTGGTGGTGTCTAAGCCGTGCAACTATGGCTCCCCACTTCGTGCCCCGATGATTGACGGTTGTTCGTTCGCTGGGACGATGGCTGACTGCCGCTGTAGTCTAGAAGGTCACGGCCCAACTACGCTCGGCCCATCGCCGATAAAAGCAACGTGTTTCAGGCTGGCGTACAGAGCATGCAAGCTTTGACGCATCAAGATGCCTGAGGCGCTCCAGGACCAACCCAAGAGAATGGATGACCATGTCCATGCTACGGGAGATGTACAGCACCATGCCGCGTGGGCCGCTAACGTTTCGATCGTAACTCATGCACCAGATCTGTGGCTACAAGTGTTTCGTAGGCGTCCTATCACTCTTGTGAGGTAATCCCTCGCCCGAATGAGATTCAAAGTAGGAAGACGTCACTGTGGCAAATCTGCACTGTTTACTATACCTTGAACGCGGCAGAGCGCTCGCGCAAAGCTCGCTCCATGTGACACGCATCGCCATTGTCGCCTGGGCATTAGCATAGTGCTCCTCACACAGCGGGAGGCGCTCCACTAGAAGGGTATTGTGGTTCAGCGACTGGGCGTCTCTAATAGGTTGGGCCATCGGTCTGGAAGCAGTCTGCTGTCAGCTGCAGGCGCTTTTGCTTGCATTGTCTGGCTTTTCTGTGCTAGCCTTGGGAATTAAAGGGACTGAATTGACTACTGCTTAGTTACGGCTACAGGCTGTCAAAAGCGCCTTCCACGCCTGCCCCGCTGACGTTCAACACCTTCGCTTCGAGATTCCCTTTACCCCTCAGCAGCCCGCGCGCCAGCACAACTCAATTACACCTGCCTGGCCATCTGTTCATCACACTGCGCCATGGTGTCCGTATGCGGCACGTGTCAAGGCCTTCAAAAGCACCTCAAAGCTTTAGATTCGGCGCAAGAAACAAAAGCTGATACATTGCAATGGTCCAACACAACATTGCCCAAGCTTCGAAGCAGCGCAAGCAACTGCCGCGCATGCGCGTTGATGCTGAACGGCGTCCTATTGCATCACGAGCACTTCAAGAATATCGAAGAAGAACGCGTACAAATTAAAGCAGAAAGTTTTGTTTCGAAACCTGGACAAACATTTCAAGATCATTTATCGGTCGAGATTCGATGGAAAGAGCAAGAATCCCAAAATGATGATTGTCGAGATGACAGTCATGAGCACGCTGGATACCCAGACCTCAGACTCGAATTCTTCACAGATGGAGGTAGGCAGTATCTCTTTTAAGCTTCCTCGGATATAGCGTCCATTTTTCTGCGCTCATTATACATTCCATTCGTTTAGATAAGGTTGCTCACCGTTGAAAGAAGTGCTAACTTGTGCAGATGGACAGTCCGCCTACTCTGCGATAGGTCAAGGGAGGCCAATCTCAGATAGCCCACTGCAGGATGCCGGCTTGTCTACCGCAAGAAGTATGATCAAGAATTGCCTGTCGAGCCATTCGAGATGCCGGCATTCGCGACCAACAACACTGCCAAAACGAGTCCTTGATCTACTGCTAGGTCCAGATTCCAAAAGCGTTGTGTTACACGAGTCAGAATGGAATGAAGGCGAGCAGCGATATGAGCATGGCGAATATGTTACTTTGTCCCACGTTTGGGGAATTGGGAAGGGTCTCAAAACCACCAAGGAAAGCCTGCAATCTCATCTGAAAGGCATAACATGGTCCACTCTACCAAGAGCATTTCAGGAAGCCGCGGTGCTTACTCGGGCTTTGGGCATCCGATATCTATGGATTGACTCGTTGTGCTTAGTGCAAGATGACATTCAGTCGAAATTGGAGGAGTCAGTACGAATGGACGAAATATTTGGCAACGCGTTTTTGACAATAGCTGCCACATCAGCAACCGACAGCAACACGCAACCACTGTTTCCTGTAAAATCGCCGGCATTCAAGATACAGGCAACAGACAACAAAGGCCAACTTTCGAAAATATACGTCAGAGAACAACCCAGTCACTATAGCTTCAAAGCCCCATTCGACGAGGGTTCTCACATGAACGATTGGGAGCTTCCCTTCAACATCAGCAAAGAAGCAAATCGGCATACTCCTCTTCTGCAACGAGCTTGGGCTTACACGGAGCGATTGCTTTCGCCTCGTGTATTGCACTTCACGAAATCCGAAATGATCATGGAATGCCGGGAAGGCTACAACTGCGAATGCGGGAGAATCGACGATTCCACGTTTGACTCGCGCACCACAGACTCAATCAAACAAGAACTTGGACGTGTTGTTAGCGAGGCGGCCGACCGTCCACCATCAAATGGGAATTCCAATCAGATGGACCGTCGCATTGACGGTATGACGACCCAATTAGCGAGCACTACCATCGCAAACGGATCTGCAGAACAATTGCGCAAGCGCGAAGATGCATTACAGCTATGGAGCTACATCATCACCGAGTTCACCGCCCGGAACATGACGTACGATGAACGTCTTGTTGCAATATCTGGAGTAGCCAAAGCACTACTTCCGGCAATGCAGTCTGGTTACATAGCGGGTCAATGGACTTTCAGTACATTGAGTCTACTCTGGTACCCCAATGATAGCACGAGATGTCGACGACCAAAACCGATGGAAGGACAGAACATACCCAGCTGGTCCTGGGCATCTTGTGAGGGATCTCCCATATTCTTCGACAACGCCTCAGCAATGGATCTAGCCTGCCGCGCTTCATTCGGACCCAAAGGGAAGCGTGCATCAGCATGGTCACCAATCCAAGGAGAACCACTCAGCCTATCAGCAGCCATGGCAACAGAGGTCACTTTCAATGTCTCAACATCCGGATCACAAGATACATACACGCTCGCGAAGAACCGAATAGCAGTCGAGTTCACTCCCGATATCGTGCCGCCTCGAGGCGAAGATGCGCTGCAAGATGGCGACACCCTCGTTTGTGCATTGGTCAGCATGACATACCGATCCTCCATAACGGGTCTTATCCTCAAGCCAGCGGAGGAGAACACGTACCGTCGCGTTGGTCGTCTCGAGTGCTACGAATGCAGCCCAGAGGACAGCAATGACGAAATGAGCGAAGACGCCGAGGCGTTGTTCGAGCACTGGTTTCCCGAGGTTCAGGATATGACGCAGCTGGATAGTGTCCCGCAACGGCATTTCACCGTCGTCTAGATTGTCGGCTGATGCATTTCGTCTTCGTGTGCACCATGTGTCATAAAAGCTAGCGGCGGAACATTCGAATTGAGGCACCATGGAAACACTTCTTGATGAGATGGGCATGAGTGATACATGTCGGCACTCGCTTGGTTTTCTTCGATACCCATTAGCGTTCACGAGCGCGATATCTACAAATTTCTTCTTCTAAAACATGTATGTTTATCTCAATGTGCTCATTCCTTTTTAAATTCAGTAGAATACATTCTCAATTACATTCTCCTGGATCTCGAAAGCATTCCCACATGCCCTCACATACTCTGGCAACATTCGGCATTGTCCGCAAAGGACCACGCTTACAGGCCCACGCATGCAAACGATCGAACAGTAGTCACACACGGCCTACTTGGCCGACGAATGAGATTCCAAAGCATATTGCGTACTCTTACTGCTAAGAAGACTTTAGTGCCGATGGGGGCGGACAGAGCTCCGTAGGAAGTGATACGCCAACTGAGCAGACGAGACGGTCGAGCCATAGTGTACCGGACTACTACTTCAAATCAACGAAGACACTCAGGATCTTTGATATCTGCAAAGACCGTTTTACAGTATTGACAACCAAGTCAAGTGTGTCACGAGTCGCAAAAAGGCATGTCCACACTGTTTCAGGCACACTTGTGCCCTCCAAGCCGAAAAGAGAGGGATCCAAAAGTACTTGCGGCTTGAAGAAATAGCCAGAGTACATTGCATATACTCAGTAAACTATAGACAGAACACCTATCTCATGTTCATCATGTATCAGTACCTTCCATCCCCTCACACCCATTCCTCATCTCACTTTAACCCCCTCTCCCCAAGCGTCCTCATCGCAACGGTCTCCCACGTCTTCGGTCCCAACTTCGTCACTGCAGGCGGATCCCTCAGGCACTTCGTCTGCTTGAACATGCTCAGATCCGGTCGTTCCGCATCACTGGGTGGCGGCGGTCTCGGTGGGGCTTTCATGTACCTCTGCGGTAGCAGGATATCTGGCAATATGATGTCCTCATTCGATGCCGCAGGCGACGTGGGCGTTGACATGGAGCGTTGAATTGTGTGCAGGGGTTCTTGAACGATGTTGATATGTGTTTTTGAGCCGAAGGACTCGTACGACTCGTAGGGCGTGCCGATGGTGGTGCCGGACCAGTGCTTGGAGTGCCGGCGCGGAATGGAGATGGTGTTACGCGCGGCGTGGAGTGTGTTGATGAGGGGTTGGAGGATGAGGGAACAGGATATGATGATGGAGATGGTAGATTGGGATGCAGTAATGATGGCGTAAGGGATGTAGTTGAAGCTGGGGTCCGGGGATGGGGAGAGGGCTTGCTTGAGGTAGACGAGGCGGAGGCAGGATGCTGCGATGAGCCTGGATTGATGTTAGTGGGGTTGGTAGTGGAAGGTGTGGTAGACTTGCAGTGCGCGCGTGGAGAATATGAGGGTAGCTAGGGTTTTCTGGTGGTAGTCTAGTTGTAGATTCCACACCATGTGGACTGAGAGGATGATCAGGGTGATGTCGATGACGATATCGACAGCGGTTGCTGTGATCCAGAATGGCACCTTAGAAAGTCAATATCGCTGCTGCATGTCGCTGCATGTCGGACGTACCATCGGAATACATCTACCTGTCCAGATCTCCCATGGCTTCGGCATTTCGCACTCGAAGATGATGCCAGTCATGACAGCGAGTGTCCATATCAAGACCACGACGCCGATGATCATGATACCAAGCTTTTGCAACGTGCTGTCTGCAGTTCGGTGCAGGAACAGGAGTATTGAACATTTCGAGATGCTGAGCGCAAGTACGAATAGTATGGTTGAGACAAAGATCTTGACCTGAACCTGATCGAAGTCTTGCGTATCAAGTAGACAATCCTTCTTTCCAAGACCTGAATCTACAGCTGTAGTGATGACAATTGTCGCCCCGAGGCCACATAATGAAGCCGCAGTGATGATAGCATCATCCGAAAGGGCAAGGTTTCGCAGACGTCTTGATCGCCATCGACATGTCAATCTTACTACTATACATAAAGCCTAGATTCAACATTAATCCTGGGAGTCGAGGGCTGGACAGAGAGAACTTACGAGAAGACATGCCAGGAACCAAGCTACCATTACCAGAATGGTGCCGCGATGTTGAGAAGTAATGAGCGCATTGATATGCTGTACCTGCGCTCTACACCTGTCCATCTTGAAAAGCCCTCGCATGCGGAAATTACGTTGAAATGAGCTTTGATTAAACGTATATTGAAATAGGATTTGGCCAAAGGAGCCGTGCTAGAAAGGCCAGATAGTTTTGCCATCGGACAAAGACAGGTGCATATTCGTAAGACTCCCTTCAAAGTCCGGGGTCACCGGGACGCTACGTTTCTGCATTTTCCTCGAGGGATGGCATAAAGAATTGCCGGCCTGTACCACTTCGTCTGAGGGTGACTGAAATAGTAGCGGAAGTGAGGTCGATGAGGGGCACGAGCGAATCACAGGAAAACGTGGCTGCAACGGGCAGCCAGTGTTGCAGGTCCGTAGTACGCATGGATGGCTCTAATTCGAAGGAGTGCCATGGAGCTGAACGCAGGTCCGGAGTGTTGGGGAGCGAACTGCCGCCACGGTTGTACAAGGAGGTTGTGCGAGTATTCGAGACCTCTCTACCCGGCGAAAATCTCCATCTCGACAAATCACGTTTTATAACGGTCCCAGGGAGTGCAAAAAGGCAAAGGCGATTGCTTCACAACGTTCCCATATGACACCTTACCACGATCTAATGAACGATTATGATGCAGAGAGAAAATGCAAAAGCCGAGCTGAGAGAAGGGGGAAGTCGACGATAATCACCAACACGACTAGGAAAAAAGACAACAGTCAACAGTAGCCAATGATAGCCATCAGAGGTACGGGCCGTGGTACGCGAAGTCCGGTGTTGGTGCTGACTGGTTACGGCGGGCCTCTATGCTCCGAGTATTCGAGGACTAGCAAAGGTATACGAATCCTCTAGAAAAGAGGCACATACTGTTAGACGTGTGTCCAGATGTCGCAGCCACGGACCTGGTGGATTGAACGAGCCACGCACTCCCCGTTGCTGACAGCGTTTGAAATCCCGCGCAGTAAGTGGTATGAGCAGGATTTGGAAGCAACTTCAAAATCTCGAGGTCTTTGTTTTCGAAGACCAGATAACAGCATTTTCCCTAGCCCATGCGCACTTGAGAATGTGGACCAGCGTGCGTCTGTACTGCCCAGCCGAGGTTTTCAGTCTGCAGCCTAAGGACATCATACAGTATTAGGACATGACAGTATATTTTCGAGACAAAGCTCAAGGGTTGCTCCGACAGATGTGCGATCGTCACAGTATTCACGATCGATAACAGTGTAATACAAAGCAAGGGGTGTGAGAAAGGTTCTCGCCCGTGAGCGTGAGTGGCATGGTAGAGTTTAGCTTATCGATAAGCTTAATTTCTTGGAGGCAGGTGCTCCTTCCCACACGTTTCCTCACTTCGTGCTACACAGTTGCGCAATCATGGTACGTGTCTCAACTAAACATTCAAAGCGTAAGAAGCAAGGCACTGACCGGTGAGAACAGGCTCCCATCAAGAAGCGCACTACTGCGCGCGCCAAGTCAGCCCGTCCTGCTCGTCCTGCTGCTGCAACTTTGCCCCAGCCAGAGTCGCTTGAGAGCGCCTTCGCGTCGTCGAAGAAGGACAAGCAGAAGATCAAGCACTCTTCCTTCGTCTCAAAGATCGAGAAGTCTTCTGCCAAGACGCAGAAACGGCGGCGACCCAATAAGAAGCTTGTCGCAAACCTAGAATCGCTGGCAGATGCGCTGTCGGGACTTGACGACGCGGGGGCCGAAGGCAAGGTGGAGACTGGACAAGCCAAGATACAGCGCAAGAGCTTGAAGAGCCGACCTGGTGCCATGAAGAGGAAGGAGAAGCTTGAGAAGATGGAGAAGCAGAGGTTTAACCAGAACTTGGTACAGCTCGCAAGCAGCACCTCAGGTGGAGCGACGCAGGACCGCTGGGCTGCGCTGAAAAGCCATGTCCAAAGCACCATGGAGGTCAAGCCCGAGTTTGCAAAGGCTCAGAGCGCAACCTGAGACTCAATGGTTGACGCAAGACCGAGCCACACATAACTTGAGCAAGCGCTATGTCGTTGCCACAAAGGGATCGGAGACGAAGCTTCTCCACGCCGGCCCTACCTCTAGATATCATCTTGCTGCTTTAAGCACTGGGTATACCACAGGCTCGCGGCACCACATGGGACACTATTCAGGCCAGCGGGACGGAGCAAATCATGCAAACACCTGGCCTACGACAGTTTTGAATAGATGCTTCGTGCTATGAGCACCTCAGACAGCTATGTACGCTGAATATACCGAATATACCCAAACCGTCACCGCGTCTTTTCAGTGCGCTTAACCAGCAATCCATTACATGCAAATATGGTGACAGGTCATGCGCATATCTTAGGTTGTCACACAACGCTTCACACTCAGATCGTATCGCCATCGCCTCGCCGCTGCATAATCTGCCAGATTTTCTGTCGCACTCGAGTAACGGCAGTGGTAGGATTGCTGAGCTCTTCAGGAACCCTGCCACGTGCTTGCTCGACTGGACGAAGCGGTTAAACATCAGTACTTAGCGCGTAACAGATTTGGAGTGACATCATGGGGTAAACGAGCAACACTACTTCGTATGCACACTAACTTCGCGTTTCCGCACCATCCGCATGATGGAAGTGGCATACCACTGCAAAATCGCAGAGTCGCAGGCATGGCGAAGCTTTCTGGCTGTTCCATACCCCTGAACATACGACCTGATTGCTCACTCAGTCGTATAACGGCTTGCAACTCGCTTTGTGAATAACTTTTCGTTCCAGACATTCCCTAGCTTCTTTTCATCAAATACCAGATATGCCAGATCCACCGAGGCCTTTTGTACAAAGGCAGACCACACGCATCACTGGCGTGGAACACGACGACAATGACCGCCGCAACAGCATCGTAGGGAAGCGTTCCACTGGCGATGTCCCACACGCGAAGAAACCGCGATCGCGACCTCCAACCTCTCTGCGCGATCGTATGCCATTTCCCCTGAGTGTTTTGCCAGCAGCATCAGGGCCATACTCGGTTGGGAGCATGGAGATTGAAGTCCCCGTCGAGCGCCCACACAAAATATCCCACATTAAAAGGAATGGCAGGCACCTGTTGCAATTGCAGACTGTGCTCTTCACACTATATTATCCTGCGGCATTTGGCAGTGGTTCTGGACCTGCTCCAGGAGGAGAGAAGAAGTGGAGTCGCGAAACTTGGGTTCCGCGACCGAGGGTGGAAGTCGCCAAAGGATATGCCAAATTTGCAGGCCTCCCAGGCTGGACTGGCGTTGCATTCGCTGGCGCAACGACGATGCTGACCAAACTTCGTGCCTATCGCAACACTCCACTAGCGACCCATTGGCCACCGGAACACAATGCGAAAGAACATGGTCACAAGGTCAAGAATGAGCAGGGTTCGCCGCCCGAAGGGATTGACAGGGACCCTATCTTCCCACTGATCATATTCAGTCATGGGCTAGGAGGCTCGAAAACGGGATACAGCAGCTTGTGCACGGAGTTCGCGAGCTACGGTTTTGTGGTGTGCGCGGTCGAGCACCGAGATGGAAGCAGCCCACGCACCTTCATCAATCACAGCAAGCTTTCGAGGCCGAAGAAAGGCAGGAGTGGCCCGAGCATGTCCAGAGGCAGGGACTTTAACGAGGGCCCTGAATTCGAGAAAGAGAGCGAAGATTTGACCGGCTTGGACCACACCGACGAAGAGCTTAGGCAGGGCTACCACAAAGTGGTATATTCAAGCTTGTGGCATGCCTTCAGTACATTGTTGACTGACTTTGACAGGATTACGTCTTCCCAAAGGACAACCCAATGGACACTGCTCCCAATAACGAGCGCGGCGTTGACCGAGAACTTCGCGATGCGCAAATCGAGCTGCGTCTCTGTGAACTGGAGGAAGCATATCGCGTGCTTAGAGTCATCTGTGCTGGAGACGGCGAACAAATCCAGAAACAAAATCGGCGCGGTGAAGGCTATATTGGGGGTACCTCAAGAGGTCTCAATGGTGTGGATTGGACTCGCTGGAAGCATCGCTTTCATGTGGACA
>AJMS01009830.1:0-10887 GCA_000263175.2 Phaeosphaeriaceae sp. UM 1110
GTGATCACGCCAGAACGAGCGGAGTACTACAAGCAGAAGCAACTCGAATGGCTCCAATCTTTCGATCTTGGTTTTGACCCTAACGATGAATCCACCTGGACCGCTGAACATCTGCCTGTTAGCTTCAAAGGCGGCATGTACTTTGCTTACGCCAGCACTCACGAGAAGTTCGTGTGGGAGGCTCGCACAGAGCCCAACGTTGTTGACATCTTCACGAAGCTTTGGGGAACGGGCGAGCTTCTGTGCTCTTTCGATGGAATGAACATTACGCTACCGCGACAAAAAGATCTGACCTGGAGTCCATGGCCGCACTGCGACCAGAACGAGAACCGCAAAGGAATGCAATGTGTGCAGGGATTGTTGAATTATCAGCCCAACGGTTCGAAGGATGGCGGCTTGATCCTGATGAAGGGCAGCGCAAAACTCTTCGACGAGTTCTTTGCAGAGACGCGAGAGCAAGATGAGCATGAAGACAAGCCTCCGCCAGAGGAGGAATTCCGAGACCTTTTCATCTTCAAGGAGGAAGATGTCAAGTGGTTCGAAAGCAAAGGTTGTGTATTGCAAAAGATCGATATGGAACCTGGTGACTTGGTAAGCTCATCGAGCAACATTACTTTATACTTGACTAACATGTCTTGCAGGTATTGTGGGATAGCAGAACAATGCACTACGCTGCTCACCCTCAAGGTGACCGGATCCGACACGTGCAGTACATCTGCATGACGCCGCGGAAATTCGCAAAAGAAGAGGACATCGAATTAAAGGCTGAGCTGTTCAATGACTTCCAGGGTACGACGCACTGGCCTCATTGCAACATCCGCAAGGCGGGTCCGCCACTTCGCGATGGCGAGTTGTGCCCGAAGAATAGGACGGAGCCATTGGAAAAGCCAGAGCGTACGGATCAGATATTGAGATTGGCTGGAGTTGAAGCGTACTGAAATGTGTATTTACTGCGAGAATCCAAACAATAATTAACAATAGAATTTGTGATGGTGATACTAGGAAATAAAAATAAAGCCGAACCCCTCAGCTCCAAGTCATAGAATCACAAAGTCGTGAGTGCATATCGCGCACGCGCCGAAAGACGGCTCAAAGGCTCTCATCTGCGCGATACAAGTGTTTTGTCGCCTTTGTCATCCCTGACAGTCGTCTCCAAGGACGCCAGTACAAAGGAAAATCCGACCGCTTTGATGCGGCCCATCCACTTCAGCAGATGGAGACGCTCGAGACCACGCTGCCCGCGCATCTGCTCTAAATGGGTTCGGAGATCGTCCACTCCGATAGAAACCTTGCTTTCGTAGTGTTCGAAGACCGTTCTCGGGGCCGCGTCTTGCTCAGTATTACGCGTTGAGGAAACGAGGGAGTCGCATAATGCCTTGGCCACCAACTCGCCAGGGACGACATCGACGTGGCCTTCCCAACCTGCATAATCTGGCATCACACGGGCAAGGTCAACACAACGCACAAACTCGTCCAGGACGTGCTGCTTGTAGTGTTCCGGCTGATTGGGCGATGAAGTAGGGAAGAATCGATACACGAATGATGGGACACCCAAGCTTGTGGTTGAGCGTTCGAGCAGGCTCTCACTCGCCCATTTGGATGCGCAATAGCCGTCAGATCCATCGGTTGGGGGTTTATATGCCGCGGCGGAAGACGTGGCCATTTTCATAGTAGCAGACTCCAGAATAGCCCGAGGTAAGACTCCGGAAGTCGACACGAAATGGATGGGAATGCGACGTGGGCCCGCCAGTCGAACCAGCTCTTTCGTCGAGCTAACGTTGGTGAGGCGAATCATGTGATAGTTGTCCCAGAAAGAACGCACAGCACCAAGATGCAAGATGACGTCCACATCCTCAGACAGAGCCTCCCAGTCCTGCTCAGGAAGTCCCAGTCGAGGAGCAGCAAGATCACCGCTGTGTTGGGTGATTTTTTCGGACTGTAGAACTGGTCGTGTGCTTGCGAGGCCTTGATCCCGCACAGCGACGCAATGTATCTTACGCACGGAAACATTCGCAACCAACATGGGCAGTATCCGCCTGGCAAGGTTCCCGGTCGCACCCGTTGCCAAGATGGTCACAGAAGGCTTCGGTTGCACAACCTCATTGCTAGAGTGATTGAAGCTGGCCAGGGCCGGAGGCTGCGTTTCTTCTTCCCAGTCGATGAGACCAATGCTTGTACTTTCTTCTATCTTTCGTGCCATGAGATCGAGGGTATTCGCGCTGATGAGATCCACGAGTCGAATAGTCACATCGAGGACCTGACGAATCCGCGACTGGAGTCGGACGATAAGCAAGGAATTGCCTCCAACCATGAAGAAGTTGGTTGTGGCAGCGATCTTTATGCCGAGATCCTCGGTGCCCTTCCCAAGGACCTCGCGCCACAGCTGCCTCAACTGGATCATGGTATCGGTGAGTTCGATGTCCGATTGTGCGTCGATAGCGACACGATGAGGTAGCGGCAGTGCCTGCAAAGCTTTTCGATCGACTTTGGAGTGATTGTTGAGAGGAAAACTCTCGACCGGAACAGCGACCGAAGGTACCATATACTGGGGGATCGGGAGTTGGCCGAGGAGCTTCTCCAGGAAGGCGTTCGGATTGTCGATAGTGTGTCGCCCCTTGAATATCACATGTGCTACGAGAAAATCTGGGTCGCCTCGACGAAGTGTTACCACTGCGTCTTTCAGGACGCCCCCAGATCCGGAAATGAGATTGCTCTCGATGTCGCGAAGGTCTATGCGAAGACCGCGCAACTTGACTTGCGTGTCTCCGGCAACACGATGCCGAAACACCAAGCTACCATCCTGCAGCAGATGCCCAATATCGCCAGTTCGATACATGCGGTCCCAGCCATTGGCAAGATAGTCAGCGTTCGCGTAAGGGTTGGTCACAAATGACTTCGATGTAAGTGTTTGGTCGGTTAGATAACCAAAAGAAACTCCCGCGCCGCCAATGACAACTTCTCCAGGCATACCAATGGGGAGAGGTTTGAGTTGCTCATCCAGAACGTACGTCGCATAATTGGGCAGGGAAAAGCCACATGCAACTGGGCCATGTTCCTCTGAGCGCGCACTGCCGTAGGCTATGAGACCTTTATGTGAAGCAATAGATATTTCAGCTGGCCCATAAGAATTGTGGAGTCGCAGTTCGGAGAGGCCGAGGCGCGCGAATTGTTGCAAAACATGATCAGTCAGAGGCTCTCCACCAGCGAAGGCAGATTTCCAGCTAGAAGCACGACGGAGATTGTCAAATCCGAATTCAAGCCACATGGAATACTCTGATGGCGTCACTTTGGTGTACGTGATGGCCTCCTCTCGCATGATTTCGGTAATGGAAACAGGGTCGCCACGCTTGTTCCACGGCACGATGTAGACCATACCGCCGTTAACGAGGCCGGTGAATATCTGATCGACGGAGAAGTCGAAAGTGAAGGCGCTCTGCTGTAGAACACGTTCCGCTCCCAGACTATATGTCTTGGTGTATCCCTCCATTTCATTGCGAATGCCAGAATGTCGAATCAATATGCCCTTGGGATTTCCAGTTGAACCGCTCGTGTACAAGCTAGCGCAGAGTAAATGAACGTTCAATTAATGGCGCAATGCTAGTGTACTTACATTGCTGCGGGTTTATCGGCACGCGCAACATTAGCTACCGTCGACGAAGGAGCATCGGATACTGTAGCTGTGTTGATGACAACAGGAACTTCGAGTTCTGAAGCATCTGTGATTGTGGTCTTGTCAGCGATCACAGCGCTTGGCTGGCAGTCTTTTGAGAGCGTGATCAAGCGTGACAATGGATTGCGTAGATCCAGTGGCACGTAAACGCCGCCAATGCGCATGATAGCCAGCATCGAACATATCCAGTCGGTTGCGGCTTGCTGGAAGACTAGCACACGAGAGCCAGGCGCGGTTCCGGACTCTACCAATGCCTCTGCAATCGCCTGAACGCGGCGCAACATCGATCGATAGGTAAACTCATTGCCAAGACCGTCGCGAAGTGCAACCTTGTCCGGATTCTCTTCAGCCATCATATCAATTCGATGCACCAGGGTCTCAGGCCACTCACTGACCATATGCGGCCCTAATCATTCTCAGTTGGTGACGATCATTGCCGAACAAGAAGACTTACCAAGACCAACCTCGAGACTACGATTCAGCTGCTCGTCGCTATACAAGGACATGTTCGAAAGGGTAAGCGAGACATCCTGCGAAAGCATGTCGACAAGATGTACGTAGGTCTCGAGCAACAAATTGGCTGCCGTCTCATCATAGAAGGACCTTTGTACGCGTAGCGCAACATTCGCTTCACCAGCTATGTCGGCCACGTCCAGTGAGATGTCATAGCCAGATCTTCCTGGATGATAGTCTTCCACCTCAAAATCACATTTGGCCCATATCTCCCTGCCGCGGTCTTGTTGACGGTAGTCAAAGAAGGCTTGGAAAAACGGATTGTAGGAAGAGGAGCGCGTTACTTTGAGCTCCTTCAGTAGGACATCAAATGGAAGACGCGAATGCTCTAGAGCTGCGTGGGCAATATTGCGAGCTTCGATGATTGAATCAGCAAAGGTTTGAGTGGGTTCGCGCCGGAATCGTAATGTAAGCAAGTTCATGAAGAAGCCGATGCTTCCCATCAAATCACTGTCGTTTCGGTTGGCATCAGCAATTCCGATGGTGAGATCCTCGACTTCGGTGAACGAGAACAACATGGCCTTGAATGCCGCTAGATAGAAATGAAAGGGAGTGGACCGTTGTCCTCGTGCAATAAGCCTCACCCGCGACGCTAGCGACGGTTCCAGTCGGGTGTGAACCTGGTAAACCTCGTAGTTGGCTGTTGCTGTGCGTGAGGTTGATCGAGCCATTGGTAGTAGAGGAAGAATGGGCGGTGGGTTCTTCGAGGGGAATATGCTCTGCCAGTATTTGAGTTCATTGTCTAGCTTCCCGTCTTGAATCATCTGGCGTTGAACAACGGAGAAGTCGGGATATTGTCGGGGACGAGAGCCAAGGTGTTCGCCGTTGTATGCCTTGTCCATATCAGAAAGGAGAATTTGGAAGCTTGTCACGTCCATGATCATGTGATGCGCGTTGACCAGCAGATAGTGACAAGTCGGCGTCAATGTCAATAGGATCATTCGGAAGAGAGAACCACTTGAGAGGTCGAACTCGTGATGGCGGAGTGCATTGTACTCGGCGATGGCTTCTTCTGCAGATTGCACGGTCTTACGCTCCAGTCGGACTGGGGAACGCGC
Organism: Phaeosphaeriaceae sp. UM 1110; assembly: GCA_000263175.2. Taxonomy (NCBI): domain Eukaryota; kingdom Fungi; phylum Ascomycota; class Dothideomycetes; order Pleosporales; family Phaeosphaeriaceae; species Phaeosphaeriaceae sp. UM 1110. Next base: position 5,242 of record AJMS01009830.1, read on the forward strand.
CAAGATTTTCTGGAAAGCCTTGTCGGCTTCATGCTCATCTGCGATAAAGCACGATCGCAAAGATTCATGTCGGACAGTGACTATTCGGAGAGCTTTCTGCAGATCGTCGAAGCGTACGGTACCCGTCATGCGGTATCTTAAAGTTACGTTAAACGTTGTTGGATCTTCAACGAGGAGACGTAGGAACCAAAATCGGGACTGGGCAATGGAGATTGGCTCACTTTTCAGAAAGGCTTGAGCAGGAATTTCAACCGTGGTGCCTCCTATGATAGGCTTTGCAATGTCTTTGGGTGATAAAGCAACTGATGCTTCAGTGGCCGACGTGATTGACGTGGCCGTCGTCTGTCCAACCTCCGAGTCCATCGTTTGTTCTCCATTGGAGCTCGCGGACGAGGAAGAAACTTCCGATGCGATTATCGGTGCTTTTGGTGCGACTGGAGGCGCTGCCGGCTGCGCAGGCTTGCTCTCGCCTGTGCCTATCTTGGCGACCAGCTCTTCGGGAAGCTTCTTGAACGCCATTTCGCAAATGTCAGACAAGGACGATCCACCGACAAGCTTGAGGACCGGAATATCCACTTTCATGTTCTTCATGAACCATGAACGCGCCTCGACTGCGACGAGCGAGTCCATACCAAGTTCGACAAGGGGTGTGGTGGGGTCCAGCGTGTCGCCAGTAATCTGGAAGATGGAGCCCAATTTGACGGCGAAACCCGATCGCAAAACTTCCAAAGCCTCCTCTTCATTTGATGCGGTCGCTAATTGATCCACTATAGGCACGTTGTTGTTCAACTTGTTGTCCGATCCTTCGGCGCCAGAAGAAGCAAGACCATTTGTCTCGATGATGCAGTGCGAAAAGAGAGGATTATCGAAGAAAGGTCCTCTGACATTCTCGTCGTCTCGGATAGTGCGGAGACCAGTGGTGACAATGGCGTCTGCATGTGAGATGTAACTAGGCACATTCTTTGCTGCTGGGGCAGGGTACCCTGCGAGTATAGTCTCAGCGAAGACTTGATGGAACTCGGTCTCGGAGATAGGCATCAGCCCGAAGCTGATGAGCTGATTCAACACCGTCTCACCAGCTGTCTCGACGTAGCCAAGCCCTGCCACACGACCAATATCAACGGCTGAAGCTGCAAGACCTCTTCTGCGGCGTTGTCTGACAAGACCATTCAAGAAACCGTTGGCGATGACATAGCTCGATTGACCGGGGTTTCCAATAAGCGCTGTAGAGGAGGAGAAGAGGATGAAGAAATCGAGGGGCTCGTGGTAGAACAGCTCATCCAGGTGGCTGCTTCCCTCGATCTTCGGTCTTAGTACCGCCTGCATCATATCGATAGACATGTTGTTAAAAAGGGAGTCCCGCAGGATCATGGCACCATTGGCGACACCGGCAATGGGAGGGCACTCTGCACGTATGTCGGCAACAAGTCTGGTCAGGCTTGCTTTGTCGGTGACGTCGACTGCATAAGTCTTGACTGTGGCATCCGTGCCTTCGAATGAATCTAGCCATGATTGGTTGGTCTTGGGCGTGCGGCTCGCCAAACAGACACAGCGGGCACCGTTATTTACCATCCACTCGCAGAGCGATCGACCAATCTCGCCAGTAAGACCAATGAGGAGATATGTCTTGTTGGCATCGAAGAGCTGCCGGGCGTCGTGTGGACGGACCTCGACTAAAATTTGATCAGATGCCGATGAAGACCAGCGCATGACATCTGTGAGGCATGCTCGGCGCTGTTCATGGACTCGATCAACAGTTGTGATCAATGTGTCTGAAGCTAGTGGTAGAGGGTCTGCTTGCGCGGTGGCAAGCGCGACTTGGAGCCTAGATCGTAGAACGTTGTCCCGGTCGAGGTCTTTAGTCTGCGAATCAACCCTGACCAAATCATCTAGAGCTATCAATTTTACATGTTTTGGCAAAAGATAAGCCAAAATATCTCCCATAGCTCGACTTGTCGAATACGGTGTCAGGTCAAGGAAATGGGTAGCTTTGGTCCGGAGTAATTTCTTGAGGACGTGTTTCGGAGCTCTCTGATCCAGCTTCGTCCATTCGATCTCAGACCCCGTCGCATGACTTTCAATATCATCGATTGCCGGGACTGTGCTGGATATGAACACTAGCCGGACAGATTTGGACTGTGCTTGCCTCAAGAGCGCTGCCGACAAGGTGGCATGTTTGGCGGGCGAATTGGAATGTATGACAATACTGCTTCCAGCTGGCACACTCTGAAGCACGGATGCAGTAAGTAGCTCATTTGCTACCGCGTTCAAAAGTGTGGCATTTTCCCCATCAGTTGCTGCAATCACTGTGCTGACTACTGGTGCTGCGAGGTACGAATTCTTCTTGGAAAGAAAGATCACAGGCTGCCGGCTCTTTGCACCATTGTGTTCCTCGCCGATCCCCAAAAACAAAAAATCTGCTTCGTCGACGTTCAAGGCCATGAGGGTTGAGCATTGCACGCGAACCTCGATGCCGATATTTTGTCGTGTAGTTACAGCCTGCTCAAGGAGAGCTGCGCCTGTGTCAAGCCAGGACAGAGAGGTGTTCTCAAGTGCAGTGGTGGATATATTGCGGGTAATCGTGCGTCGCGAAGAGTTCAGTCGAGCATTTTGAGCGGTATTGTACAGCAGGCGAGGAATTTGCTCCCTGCCGCGCTTGTCCAGGAAGATTTCCGGCTCTCTGGACCAGAGGAATCCATGACGACGAATCTTATCCGTCGTTGGAGCTTCTCGTTCCCACTCATCTAGTGCTGCTTGGCGCAAAAGGTGGGCAGCGATTGTCTTTGAGACCTTGTCGGACTCCAAGTCCTCCACGTCTAAATGGTGCAAGCAGATATGTCTGTACTCGTTACTCATGACCCGGCGGAAGGCCACGCTGGCCATGTGGTATGGGTTCTCCGCTGAGACTGCGCCATGCGTGACCCACAAGACATTTTGAGCTAATTCGAAGACGCGTTTCAATCCCTCCATGCGCGCTGCTGTGATATTCTTGAAAATTGGCTCGTCAATGTCGACTAGGTTGATGAAAGAGCTCATAGGTTCGAGTGTCTGTGCCTCTTGCTCGGTCGGCAGGCCGTCTAAAACGGTGATATTCGAGGTGAAACGCGATAAATGCTCGGCTAGCTCTTCTGCAATCCGTGCGCTTTCCAGACTCTGAGTACCCAGGATTACAATATTGTCGTGATACATAGGGGACGAAGCAGAAGGTGTTGACAATAGCGGTCGTCGCAGAAGGCTTATACGCTCGTCAACAGCCTGTGCGGCGATAATAGAGTAAGGCCAAGTCGCATGGGAGTCCAATTCGGGTGTCACAGCGTCAACACCCCCGAAGCCGGTCTTTCGAAGCACATTGTGCCACTCGCGTGGCGTCAGAACGGGTGTATATTTGCGTCCGTCATCGACACCAAGCCACCAGCCTTCGAAACTGCTCATAATTGTGCCGTATCGGATCGGATTCTTGTCGGTAAGCTCCGCCAGCACCAACCAGCCACCAGGCTTGAGCAGCTTTCGTGTGTTCTCTAATGTGCGCTGCAGCACTGGCGTAGCATGGAGGACGTTGCTTGCGACCACAATATCGTAGGAGTGTGGGGCAAAGCCTTGATTGTCGGGTGAACGATCCGCATCCAATACTTTGAAGGTCATCCTGTCGCTGTAAGCTGCAAAAACCTCAGCTGCCTTATCGAAAAACCCAGTCGAGATGTCCGTATAGGTGTAAGAGGACATCGTGCTGCCTATGGAAGCCAGAATGGTCTTGGTGGCGCCTCCCGTACCCGCACCAATTTCTAGAATGCGAGCATGTGGATAACGATGCGTGATCTGCTTCATCATTGCCGCGGCTGTAACGTTGAGTTGAGCAAGACCTACGCCGTGTGCATAGAAGTCATCAAGCATGTTGTCCGCAATCATGTGCTCAATCATGACAGTCTCACCTCGGACCGCCGCCACCATGTTTTTGCCAACGGCCGAGAGCAGCTGGAGATCAACTACGTTCGGATGGCTCTCGACGAGAGCAGAAATGTCCTCCGAGGTGTCATTTGACCACTCAGACCTGACGGTCGGATGGTGTCCGCTTGCTACTGTAGCCAGGATATGGTTCATGTAATTGCGCAAATGCTGAAAGTGAGCTTGGCCCTTCGACCACTCGTCATCGGTGAGCTCTGCTTTCCACATACGTAGATAGTAGAAGGCTACCCTTTCGCAGATGCGAGCCAGCTCGACCTGGGATTCCGGAGGAGAGATTCCTTCAACCGCCAGAGCACCTTCAGGTTCAGCTACTTGCCACTTGGTAGAAGCGAACAGTGCCCGATCATCGGCGGCTGTAGCAGGCGCGAAGGGCTTCATCACTAAATCCTCGACTTGGATCATGCTGTTAGTGATGCCGGATTCGTGACCGAGAATATCGATGCTGACTTTCAAGGGCTCCTGTGCACCATTGCCGCTGGTAGCAGTTGACCACACTGGTACATTGCTGCCATTGTGTGGCAACCGGTCAGACATTTCAGGGTTAAGGCGAATACGTCCAATTGCGGTTGGCACGTGCAATGACCACATACGCCCATCGCCGGGCGCTGCATAGGCTAAGAAGGCTGCCTGGAATGCTACGTCGAGCAAAGCGGGATGTACAAGATATATCGAGCTGTGATTCTCCCCATACGGGAAGGTGGAAACTTCGACAGCGGATTGACCCAGCCTTCGCTTGAGCGACGACATGGTGCGAAACGGACCGCTGTAACCGTAACCTAGCTCAGTAAGAGAAGAGTAAAAGCGGTCGACCCCCACATCGGCCATGTTAGATGTGTCGGGAATCGGTGGCGATGATAGTGCGGAGGGTTTTGCGGTACCCAGAATAACCTTGGTCGTACAGCTTGCCATAAGCTCCATCTCAGTCGTGTCGGAGGCATTGCTCGCATTGGATACCGGACACGAATAGCAGCTGAAGTCCGCAGTAATTGTGGCACCATCATACCGAACGCCTGTCATTGTGACAAGTGTTTCGACCGCAGACTGATCTCCGTCATCAAAGGCTATGGCCTTTGGGATGTTCAAATTGTGGAGCTCGAAAAGCTCCGCAGTCGCTGCGCTGGCAGTGACGAGAAGTTTGGCAGCCTCGAAAGCCATTGCGATGTATCCAGCCGCTGGGAACACGATCTGTCCCTGAAGCTGGTGTCCCTCAAGCCATGGAATTTCCGATGACTTGAGGATGTTCTTCCAGCGCATATCGTGACTTGTCGACTCTGGTGACAAATATCCAAGCAATTCATGAAATGGCTTCTTCCTCCCAAGCAGCTTGACAGACCGTCGGGGTTCATGCCAGTGACGTCGTGAATGGTTCCATCGGTACGATGGCAGACCTGTAACCAAGCTGGATCGCTTCGATGTTGCACGGGAATCGGTCGCTGCTTTCCCGACCAGAGCTCGTTGATAGGCTTCGAGGTTGATACTCTGGGGGCCCAGTTGAGTCCAGATGAAGCCCAAGGCCTCGGAGAAGGCCGCAATGTCGTTGGAGCCACGGCTCAAGACGCCGTGATATGGAAGACCCGTTGCTCGCACATCCGCGATGGTTTGCGTAGCAGGGCCCTTAAGCGCTGGGTGCGGACCAATCTCGAGAGCCAAGTTGAGTTGAGGATTGTTTTCAATAGCATTCGT
>AJMS01009829.1:0-10881 GCA_000263175.2 Phaeosphaeriaceae sp. UM 1110
TGGAGTACCGCAACATACGCCTGACATTCAATGTTGTCATGCTCGATCTTGAGCTGCAAAACTTTCCAGATCCTGTCTTGTATCTCGCCATGAGCCGCGGCACCTAGTACATGTGCTTGCAGGGACTCGCAGCTGGGTAGTATGGTAGCAATCCGCTCGACTAGCGATGTAAGGATCGATATCTGATGTGAGCGCAGCGGCGATAGACACGCATTCAGAATTACCTCAAGCAATTTCCGAACGCTTTCTTGGCGCATTTGAGACTAGGATAGTCAGCAAAACCCAGCCCCACGATCTCTGACACTTACAGAGTACAATGGAAGAGATATCAACAATGTCTCGCCAAGACAGTCTGCGTTGGACAGATCCGTCGCCTTCAACAAGACTCGCTCGTATTGTGCGATAAGCTCTGTTGGGAGGTTTCCCTGCCCTGCTACCATCGAGTAGAAGCACATTGCTTCGAGTTGAACAGCTAGATTGATATCCGTACGCATGATCTTCAGCGGTAGCTTCGAGAATGTTCCCTTGGCCAATGCACTTGACTTTGGCCACGCCCTGAGGGTACTCTCTTCCACACACCGCAGTGTGCAAATAGCAATTCGTATGCCTTCGACTGCATCTGCATCCGAGACACCAACATCCCCTTTTGTGGCAACGATGACACTGAGGTAGGTCAAGTTGATTGCTTTGTAGACCTTCTCGATAGAGCCAAACATCTTGTGGCCCGATGCCGTTTTCCATCGTCGTCCCTGACTTGATGGGCCTACTTCAATGCTCAGTAGAGAAGTCTGTGGCAGGTCAATGTCGCCAGAGTGCTCCACAAGAAGCACAATTCCGAAGCACCATAGCATAAGCATGTAATCCTGCCCTGCGCCATTCGAGGAAAGGATACGAGACAGAACTTGGTCAAATTGTTCTCTCTTTTCCGCAGGAAGCAGGCCAAGGAGGTTACGGCATGCGCCATTCAGCATGTAATAGATTGGTTTCAGTGTATTGACTTCTGGGCTCTGTCTGGCCCTCTCGAAGACACGTAGAAAGAACGGCTGTGCTGATGCAGGCAATGGTATCGACGCTGGGAGCGGCCGTGAGAGGAGAAGGACACATACTCCAGCATACTATGCGACGTTGGCTAAGGAAATTCATGGCAGTAGAGACATTGTTACCTCATCATAATCTCGTGGCGACGAGTTGGCCTTGGTGAGCAAAGCATCCAGAAGACCAGGATTCTGTTGTAACAAAGTGTCGACGAATTCAGGCGATTGGCCTTATGTTGCAAGGTCAGCTGTACATGTCGACAAGACAGAGAAGAAGAGGCTTACACAATGATGCTAGAACACGTAAGGTGTACGCCCATAGCGGTAATGCTTCACAGACAAGAGTAGCAAGCCTGCTGATGGCACACGGCGACTGGCCGTGTACGGACGCTCGGATCGTGAGGACATCGGCGCGTGCAAGCAAGTCTGCCAAGTGCTGCAGTTCTCGCGTCAGCAATAAATGATTTGCATATGCAGCAAGTCATGCCTTGGTGGCACGCTCGAGGCTGCATGTGGTCGGGCATTGCGGACGTCTGCTTACCGACAGAGAGGCGGGATATGGACTTTGGACGATTCTCGCCAACTCGGAGGACAACTGGGCCTCCATGCTGTGATTTCGTAATGGGTTTAGGGCGCCTGGAACATGGGCGGAGAATCCGAGTATGCTGCGTGGAGAGCACGTTCTACTTGGTATGCGGAGGTAAACTTTGTTGTGTAGCGCTGCGTAGTCCTAGCAACAACACGTCAGATTACCGCACTACTACTTTAGGACGGCATCACAACCACACAGTCTCACCGGCCTTTCGATTCACCGCTTCGCTTGGTGCTATCCTTCACCTCAGCCGACGTCATGTACAGCAGCTGCCAAACCATGGTCCGCTGCAGCTGGCTGCACCGCTGCACCGCCGCACAGCGCCGATTGTTGTGGGGCCGATGATTGCTAAGTGCCCATCTCCGCGATTGGTGGCTCTGGCATCCACGCCTCGTTCCTTTTGGCAGTTGTTCACGTATTGTTCCTTTGAATGCTCCACAAGGTTCCTTCAACTGCACGCTGCACACATTGTCACCGACACGTCGTCCTGTACCTATTTGCTACCTTGTTCGCCATGTTATTGCGGTATTTTTCACCGATGTTGGGCTCCACGCCCCCTCAATTGGCGAAGACCACCAGTGCGCTTCGAGCAACAGGAGTGGGATGGCAAGCTTTGGAGGCAAACATCCCATGCCGCGACCTCGTCCCCCACCTCTATCCGCGTGAGCTAGTATTCTTTCGTATCCTGCACAGACAGGGACCGCAATTTTGTGAGGGTAATTGTATCACGCACATCCAATGGATCTCTGCAAGGCCATCTGCCGCTCAGCTCCTCCGTGACGGTGGGCTTCCTTTTGCAGGGCTCGACTAGAGCCTCAAAGCCATGGGCAACGGCTGTCTGGCGAGCCAAATCGATGTCGCTTCCCCTGGCAGCGACTTCGTTTTTTGAGATCGAGCCCCAAAAAGGAAACAAAACGTGCATCAGCGCGACACGCAAGAGGTCCCAGGTCCAGAGGATCGGTGCCTCGTCTGCGGCCGTTGGCTTGTGGTGAGCGCCTAGTCACGCGATCATGCTGGTCGGAATGTCGCTCAGCGTCACAACCTCGCCACGATGCAGTCAACACCATGCAGTTGCTGGCCTGTTGCCCTGGTCTTCCCCGCAAACGCCGTGCTTGATCGCATGTCCCCTTGCAGCTGATCATGCATGGCATCCATTTGTTGCGTGCGCCCGCATCTTTGACGCAAAGATCGGAATCTTGTCAGCCTCCCACGCTGTCACTGGTCCATCCCACCACTTCTGATGCTGGCTTTACCTGTGCGTTGGCTTGCAAATGTCGAAGCGGCAGCCCGAAAGCAAATTCGCGCCAACAGCGTTTAACTTCAAGTAGCTCTCCCCGCTCGCATTTACTAACGATGTCATTTAGCTCTTCTCAGAAACGCGTAGCGCTTTTTCTCTACTTCACCTTTCCGTTACTTACTTTGCCCCGTGACCCCATGGCCACAACGGTGGACTCGGGAATTTACTTCAACTAGCTTACGTTAATATATCGTACATTGATCCAACTTCCTCCCACATCTCTCAAACATCTCTCCATGTTTCGCCGACAAGTCGCGCACTTGAGGCAGTTGGCCTCGCCATTCCTTAAGCGGGGCGGCACCCGGTTGCGAACAACCGCAGCCGAGCAAAGTTCAAAACGACCTTTCAACTACAGACCATTCTGGAACTCGGGGCGTGTACTTCTCTTTTCAGCTGCAACTGGTACAACGACATACTATTATGGTGCGAATGACGAGACAACACGCTTTCCCGTACCTTGGCGGAGGGCACCTGGACCGCAGTATGCGAACAAGTATGAGCTGGAAACGGCAAGTTTACCAAACATGGAACAACATCAGACACTGACTGTCTACATAGGCAATCGATGAGCTTAGGAAAATACTGGGAGACGATGCCATCAGCACAGATGACGAAGATCTACATCGCCATGGGTACTCGGAGTGGTCCTCGATCAACATCGATCAGCTTCCAGTGGCGGTTGCATACCCAAAGTCAACAGAGGAGGTCTCCGAGCTTGCCAAAATCTGCTACAAGTACAAGATACCCATGAGTAAGGATACACAATGCGGTCAAAGTGTCCGTCGGCTGAAGCAGTGCAGTTCCGTACTCGGGTGGATCGAGTCTCGAAGCCAACTTCTCTGCTCCATATGGTGGCATGAGCATCGACTTCAGCTTCATGGATCAGATCGTGGAGCTGCATGCAGATGAGTGAGTCCACGTACCTTTCGACAAGTCAGGAGCAACACTGAACTTCACACAGCATGGACGTTGTTGTCCAGCCTTCTGTGCCGTGGATGAGCCTCAATGATCAAATTAAAGAGTCAGGCCTATTCTTTCCAGTCGACCCTGGCCCATCTGTAAGCGCACCTGGACCTCCCCCAACAAATACCGGGATTCCGTTTACGGTAACTCCGGAGCCATACTAATCAACGTGGTAGGCTAGGATTGGAGGCATGGTGGGAACGAGCTGCAGGTGATGCTCTGTCACGTCATCTCGACGATTCCAGGCTGATAATAAACAGTGGAACGAATGCTGTCCGATATGGAACCATGAAAGATTGGGTCATAAACTTGACCGTGGTGCTCGCAGACGGAACGATAATCAAGACCCGGCGGCGTCCGCGGTATGCATAATTCTGGCACTTGATGTTTCAAGTAGTCTGCTAATCATGATGTAGCAAATCCTCAGCGGGGTACAATTTGACGAACCTGTTCGTCGGATCCGAGGGCACACTTGGAATAGTCACCGAGATCACGCTGAAATTGGCCGTTGTGCCTCAGGAGACCAGTGTAGCTGTTGTTACCTTTCCTACGATTCGAGATGCAGCTGCAGCAGCGTCCAAGGTCCTGCGGACAGGGGTTCCCGTAGCCGCGATGGAGATCATGGATGATGTGCAGATGTCCGTCATCAATAAAGCCGGTTCGACAAGCAAAAAATGGAAAGAGGTGCCAACCATGTTTTTCAAGTAAGTGCTCGATCGGATCTAAGATCTACTGGCACGTGCTGATCGCCGTTGTTAGGTTTTCGGGAACCAAGGCAGGGGTATGTTCAGCCTTACTGTGTGATTACCCGGAACGGAACTGACTGCATATAGGTGCAAGAGAACATTGGCCTCGTCAAAGCCATTGCCAGGGCACACAAAAGTGGGGATTTCGAATTTGCTGTCAATCCTGAAGAGCAGAAGACGCTTTGGTCGGCGCGCAAAGAGTCTTTGTGGAGTATGCTTGCGCTTCGTCGTGAGGGCGACGAAGTCTGGTCCACAGATGTCGCAGTGCCTATCTCACGACTTCCAGACATCATCGGTAGGTATTTTCCATCACACTCTGCATTCGTGTATGCTAACTGTCCTTCAGAAATCTCGAAGAAGGAGATGGATGACCTCGGTCTTTTCGCAAGCATTCTCGGCCACATTGGCGACGGTAATTTCCACGAGAGCATCATGTATAACAGCAAAGATTCGAAAGAACGAGCTGCTGTCGAGAAATGTGTTCACGACATGGTAGACCGCGCACTCGAGATGGAGGGAACCTGCACTGGAGAGCATGGTATTGGACTGGGTAAGAAGGCTTCCTTGCAGAAAGAGCTTGGGCTAGACACCATCAATGTGATGAGGAGCATCAAGGGCGCTTTGGATCCGTACTGGCTGATGAACCCAGGAAAGATCATGGATGCAGTCGAGTAATTGTTTCTTGTCATTGTCTTTTCTTTCTTCTCCAGCATTTTTGCGCTTCTTGCATTGCCCTTGCTTTCCATCAAGCATGCATTGGGCGGACATTTGCAATTCGAGCATGCATGAACGGAGGATCATATACGTATCACGGTTCATAAAAGGCAAAATACAATGGTGGTTTTTTGGTTGAGTAAACATCATGACTGCAGTGATTGACTTGTTCTAGATTACCTCGTCGGACCTCCGCGATCGGGCGCATTTTCAGACCCCACAATCGCGCGTCATAAGCTCGAGAACATCCCCGATTGACTCAGAAAACAATTCCAACAAACAACCACAAACATGGATGCCGAGCATTTCACTGAGCGCAACGTCAATTTCCCTAAGAAGAAGTGCGGTGGGTGTGTTTCAATCTTTGGAAAATACTTGAGACTGACTCAATTGAAGGTGTCCTCGGCGCAACTGGCTCCGTCGGCCAGCGCTTCATCCTCTTGCTCGCGCTCCACCCACATCTCGAGCTACATGCAGTCGGAGCTTCGGAGCGATCGGCAGGCAAGAAGTACAAAGATGCCGTGAGGTGGAAGCAAGCGATACCATTCACAGAGCGTATTGGCGAGCTGGTGGTGAAGAAGTGCACGCCAGAAGAATTCCAGGACTGTGATTTGGTCTTCTCTGGCCTCGATAGCGATGTCGCGGGAGACGTTGGTATGCGAGATCAATAATTTTGAGGATGTTTGACTGACATCACACAGAAATGGCTTTCCTCAAGTCCAATTTGGCAGTCTTCTCCAACGCAAAGAACTATCGCCGCGATCCTCTCGTACCCCTCGTTGTGCCAACCGTCAACCTCCCCCATCTCGACGTAATCAAGCACCAAAGAAAGCACTATGGTCTGGAGAAGGGCTTCCTCGTCTGCAACTCCAACTGCGCAGTCATTGGCATAGTCATTCCCTTCGCTGCACTCCAAGACAAATTCGGTCCCGTAGACCAGGTCTCAGTCGTCACAATGCAAGCTGTATCAGGCGCAGGCTACCCAGGCGTCAGCAGCATGGACATCATCGACAACGTGGTGCCCTTCATATCCGGCGAGGAAGACAAGCTCGAGACCGAGGCATCCAAGATCCTCGGAAGCGTCAATGACGACGTGACGGGCTTTGTGGATCAGCCTATGAAGATCTCAGCAGCTTGCAATCGTGTACCAGTCCTCGATGGCCACACAGCTTGTGTCTCGCTGCGCTTCCAGAAGCGGCCTCCACCTAGTGCGGAGCAGGTCAAGCAGGCGATGCGCGAGTATGTCGCGGATGTGCAGAAGTTGGGCTGTCCGTCTGCACCGGCCAAGGCAATCGTGGTCATGGACGAGCCGGATCGACCACAGCCTCGATTGGACAGGGAGACGGATCGAGGATATGCTGTCAGTGTTGGTCGCGTGAGAGAGGATGAGTCGGGTATCTTTGATATCAAGTTCGTTGCTTTGAGCCACAACAGTAAGTGCTACAACGTTATTAATGGGTAGGATGAAGCTAATCATTTACAGCTGTCATTGGAGCTGCCGGGTCTTCGATATTGAACGCAGAAGCTGCGGTCCTCAAGGGCTATGCTTGAGCATCAGATTTGAAAATGGGGTAAGCTCGATAATAGATGGAGTTCAAAAAAATATATCAAGTGTTCAGATCACTTTCAGCAGATGCGAGCTGTGGCATTGCAGAAAAGTGCTAAGCGCTCAGGTCGTGGATTGCCAGCAGCCCTACTCAATGTGCAATCCTAAAACTGAGGATTCATGCTGTCCGTTCAGATGAAAACTATTTTCATGACCTAAGATTAAAACAAAATCGTTGGCGACATGCCTTGATGAGGGAATCTCGGTGGAGACGCTTGGAAGTTTTACGCTGGGCAGAAATTGCACGTGACGTCCTCGCACGATCGGCCGTTAGCGCCAACCTAAGCGAGCACACTGTCAATTCTCGTCGGCCTGCTACGACTTTCTCATCCAGGACTCTCAAACTACTAACCTCACAACATACAGTCAAAATGGGTCGTGGTCCAAAGAAGCACCAGAAGCGCCTCAGCGCCCCCTCGCACTGGCTCTTGGACAAGCTGTCCGGTACGTTGGACGCACTCTCCGCTGCCGCAATTGCAGCTGCGAGAGAATTCGACATTGCGACATTCAGACTGACATTTCCAAGGTGCCTATGCTCCCAAGGCTTCCCCTGGTCCTCACAAGCTCCGCGACTCGCTGCCTCTGATCATCTTCCTCCGCAACCGCTTGAAGTATGCGCTCAACGCCCGCGAGGTCAATGCCATCCTCATGCAGCGCCTCGTCAAGGTTGACGGCAAGGTCCGCACCGACTCCACCTTCCCTACCGGTTTGATGGACGTTATCTCGATCGAGAAGACTGGCGAGAACTTCCGTCTCATCTACGACACCAAGGGCCGCTTCACCGTCCACAGGATCACCGACGAGGAGGCACAATACAAGCTCGGCAAGGTCAAGCGCGTGCAGCTCGGCAAGGGCGGAATTCCCTACTTGGTTACGCACGATGCGCGAACGTAAGTTCCCGCCTCTATCAGCCGTTGGCCAATGTGTGGGCTAGGTGGCAGAGGGCAACCTTTGTCACCAGGCATTCGACCAGGGTCTGGCAATGTCCATGATTGATGCTAATGAACGTGTAGAATCCGTTACCCTGACCCAGCCGTCAAGGTCAACGACACCGTCAAGATCGACCTCTCCACTGGCAAGATCTCCGACTTCATCAAGTTCGACACTGGTGTGATCGTCATGGTCACTGGTGGTCGTAACATGGGTCGTGTTGGTGTCATCACCCACCGTGAGCGCCACGACGGAGGCTTCAACATTGTCCACTTGAAGGACGCTGTTGACAACGAGTTCACTACCCGTGAGACCAACGTTATGTAAGTCTATCCTGCAGTCAGCTCAAGGGGCATTGCTAACGTACACCAGCGTCATTGGTAAGGAGAAGCCATGGATCTCGCTGCCCAAGGGTAAGGGCGTCAAGCTCTCCATCGCCGAGGAGCGTGACCGCCGCAGGGCTTACGCTCTTGCTGGCAACTAAGCTTGTGTGTGAGAGTAGAAGAAAGTTAGCCATGAGATTCCCATGATTGTATGAACAACAGTGCGCGCTCGGGCATCAAAAAGCAGGCGTTGGCCGCTCGTGGGGTAGTTCCGCGGGCGTGGGGCATAGTGCATATCATACGAATACCAAATGAGAATCCAAGATCAAGCAACTCTAAATTCAATCTACGTTGTGATAGCCGGTGGTGTTAAGGGCTGGGTTGGTGGCGTCTCAGATGATGACCAAGACAGACGCGGTGTTTTGTGCAGGGTAGGAAAGGAGGCACTACAAGGGCACTATCTTTGGAACCGTTTTGGGATGAGGACTTGCAGGCATGGTGGAGATTGAGGCTCAACGGACCCCTGGTCGATCTTCAAACAGGCAGCCGGACAGCCAATTGCCAGGCCTCTGGAGACAGAATGGGACGGCGGGGCGCGCAACTCTGTGTTTGACAAGGTGTGTTTGATGCAGAATCAGTGACGGGTGCGCGTTTTGATTGACCTGCAACTCGAATGTGCAAGGCTGACGTCCGTGCCCGGGAAGCGAGGGAAGGAAATGAGACGAGACGAGACGAGATGAGGTCCCACCGATAGGAAGCGCGTTGCGCAGGCTCTGGGACACGACAACGGCGGCGGTGCAACGGCGCGCAGTGCAAGGAGAAGCGGCCTGTCACTCCGACACTCAGCACTCGACCTCGAGCAGGACTCTCAGCAGACGGTAGCAGCGGCGCACTGAAAACAGGTAAACACGCTGGGACCCAGAACGAGGCGTAGCACTATTGCCCACAAGCGCAATCGATAGTGCATCCTCTATCTCTGGCGGCGTCTTTCTAGCCGCAGTCGTTCAACGTTCGCTCGTGTCGTCCTCGCGTTGCCATTGGCCGTCTGACAGTGCGTGGTGCCCCGGCCGTACCTGCTGTCTTCACCACCATCCAGACTCTCGCCCAGCCCACGCCTCGCTTCCCCGCAACAGCGCCTGCCACTGCCAGCCAGCCTGCGTGCCTGTGTGTCCTCGCCGTTGCGCCAATCCATCGAGACCACTGAGTGCCTGCCTCCTGCGGTCCCAATGCCACAGCAAGCAACCCACGTGCACCCTCAATCGCCGCCCGTTTCACCCTCCAGCTTCCGCGCCTAAGTGTTTGCGATTTCACGGCGCGCGCAGCCTCATACTGCACGCCGCCCTCATCACCCGCTCAACACCACGCGCAGTCTCTCGCGAGCCGGTCTCTGGCGAGCCGGATCCTCGCAAGCCGCCCGCGCTCTCTCTCCGTCGTCGCCATGCTCCGCCCGGCCACCCCCCTATCGATTCTATTCTTCGTCGCCTTTTGTCTGCTGCTGCTGTCTACGCTGTCCACGCCCGTCATCCCCAGCATCCCCATTGCGACCTACCGCGGCATCAACTTTGGCGTGCTGGGCTACTGCCAGAATGGCACGTGCGACGGGCCTGTAATCGGGTACGACACTGGTACGTTGCCTTGCCACGAGCTCTGAGACATGACAGAGAGATAAGAGAGCCGCCTGAGACTGACCATTACACAGAGAAGCTGTTTAGAGATGGCCCGACCCCAGACTTCTCGCTCCCCGCCTCCTCGCGCCATGCCCTGTCTTCCATTCTCATCGTGCACCCCGTGGCCGCCCTGATGACGCTCATCTGCTTTGGCCTCGCCGTCGCTGCCCACTTTCATTCCCCCGCCCACTCGCCGCGATACCTGCTCGCGCTTTTGATCTTCACCTTCCCGACGCTCCTTGTCTCCCTGCTCGCTTTCTTGGTCGACATTCTTCTATTCGTTCCGCATGTGGCCTGGGGAGGATGGATTGTGCTGGGAGCCACCATAATCATCGTCGCGAGCGGCATTGTGACGTGCGCAATGAGGCGCACGCTGGTCAGTCGCAAGGCGAGAAAGAAGCGCATTGCCGAGAACGAAGACATGAATGGACAGACATACTACGCCAACCGTGCCAACATCGCGACTGTCACCACCGAGTTTCCCAAGGCTGAATCGCCGCCACCGCTTTCAGGCGACACTGTCATGTCTGGCAAGCAGGGCAACGACTACGCGTCCTTTGATCTTCGCAAGCAAAACTCTCCCGAGGATATGACTCCACTCAACCAACGGAACCCCTCACTCAAGACTGTCAGCAGCGCCGGCAATGGCTCAGATGGTATGCCGCCACAACGTGGACCGTCGGGGCGCCGACAGCCAGTCGATCAGTATGGGAACCCAATTCCGCCCATGCCAAACGACACCATGATGATGAATGGCCCACCACGTGGACCACCTGGACCTGGAAGAGGAGGATTTTATAGAGGCAGAGGAGGCCCACGTGGAGGTCCCTACGGCGGTCCCAGAGGTGGTGGTTATGGCCCACCAAGAGGCGGTATGCGTGGACCACCTCCACCAGGATGGAACGGCGGTGGTCGCGGCATGCGTCCACCACAAGGCGTGCCAATGAACGGACCGGGTCCCGGCCGAGGTGCTCCTCCTCCAGGATACAACAACAACAATTTCTACAAC
>AJMS01009828.1:0-10870 GCA_000263175.2 Phaeosphaeriaceae sp. UM 1110
TAGAGGATGGGCATGAGTCGCTCGATGATCGAGTGCCAAGAGAGTGGTCGGAACGATATGCAGCTCTCAATTGTCCTGCTTGGGGCAGAGGCGAACGTGCAGTTAGTGGCTCAGACGTCTCGGGCGAGATCTGAAGCGCCTCTTGTATGATATGTTCAGGCAGCTTGCGGTCACGATACCGCTTGGGTGGCTTCTGATACTGTCGGACCGGCATGGTGTTCTCTACGATCCTAGGCGTCTCTTGCTGAAACTGTACGGGGATCTCAGGAACTTCTGGGGCTGGTGCGAGGCTAGAAATCCTAAGGGCCTTTAAAGATGCCGTAGACATGCGTTTGGCAAGGTCCCGTGCGGATTGCCTACGCTCTTCGGTCAAGTCTAGGAATTTCTTGGAGCGTTCAGATGGCGCTACGGAAACGCCGGACTCTCTGCTCGGCTTCACCACTGGAGAATCTGGCTGACTGAAGTAGTCCGAGTCGAAATGGCTGGTCGATGGCCTGGCTTCGTCGATGCTGTAGATGCGAGAGGGGCAACGCTGGCTGCCATCAACCAAGGTATCTGACAAGGTCTTGTCATATTCTAGGTTCGACACACGTTCTTTCATGAATTGAACATCTTCACGAAGGGCAGCGTTCTCCTTCTCCCACACAGTCTTCTTTGTCTCCAAGGCAGCCTTTTCCGCCTCCAGTTCAAGAATAGTGTCGATGGCCTCTTGCATTGCTGCCTCGAGGCCATCCATGTGCTGAGTGCAATCGTTCAGGAGTGCATTCATCTCCTCGTTGGATTTCTTCAGTTCCTCGTGGCCGTCTTTGAGATCCTCCATTTCCTGGTCCATATCTGCCATCTTGTTCTTTAGAGAATTGGCTTCGTGCCACAAGTCCTCATTCTCCTGTTCCACTGGCTCCAGCTCTTGCACCTTGTGTTGCAGCCTGGTATTGTCCTCTTGGAGTTCTGAATTATTTGTCTTGAGTAACTGAACGCGCATATTGGCGTCCATGAGAGCTGCTCTCAGCTGTTCGTTCTCCTGGTTGAGCTGGCGAGTGGTCTTCGGACGTGGCACTCCGACATCGCTCCGTCTGCGACGATTAATCGGTGAAACGGGTCGTGTCTGCTCTTCGGAGAGCTCGAACTCGTCGAAGACGTCAGGCGAGCCCTGAGGGGCTGGTGCAGTTGGTTGAGAGGCCCGCGGTTCAGTGACTGGGGGACGCCTCTCTGTTGGGGTAGGGGTGCTTGTTTGCGCTCGTCGTGCGTGCAAGGCGTTGCGCAAGATTTCTGATTTGGGCGCAACTGAGTATGACGCGGTTCTTGTCGCCGATGGGCGCGAGCGATCGGGCGTGGCCGGCCGTTGTGTCGACATGATGTGAGAAATTGGGAGAATTAATAGTGAAATGTAAAGGGTCGTGACTCTGAGGCCGATGGTGCTGCGATCAAATGGTCGGTCCTTTATTACGAGGGAGTATTTGAGCCAGTCGTCAAAGGAATTGTGGACGACAAAGCGGTGTGGTATACAACGTGCCTTCGCTCACAATGGCTTTGTTCTGTGGCGCAGGGTGCGCAAAGGAAAAGGATATGGTCTGGTCGTGATTCGGCAAATAGGTAATGTGACGCGTATGGCGTGGTGGGTCGGTGAATTCGAAGCGTGTTGCGACGGTCGGAGAGGCTGGTGATCTCAAGAGGTGGTGTCGCGTGTGAAAACAGGAGGGAAGTCGCTCGAAAGAGGATCGGTCTTCGGGTCCATGTCGCGACGCGACGTGTATATAGAGTCGCCCGCCCCCGCTTCAAGTCGCTGCTGGCCGGTGATAGCGGAATGTGAGGAGTCGTCGAAGTATGAAGTTGAACGGCGGTGAAGGCAGGCGCGACCTGAATTCGACAAGTCCCGGGAACGAGTGCGCCTGATAAACGGAAGGTGAGGAGAGACAGCAGAACGTCTCGTCAAAGAAAACACGAAATGGCAAGAAGACGAATTAAAGGTGTAAGTAATTCAAGGGATGAGAAATGTCGGGCAGCACGTCGACACTTCGCGAAGTCGGGCTGGGGTCTGCCTTCCCCGTTAGGGCTCGTGCAACTAGCGAGGTCCCGACTGCGTGGTAGCACAATTATCACGTTTTCTTATTGGTCGAATTTGTGCTATTTCACAGCTCCCCCCTGTGCTTTTTTGTGCCTACTGCAAGGGCGCTCCTGCCTCCCGATATCATAAAACATGTCACCAGTCGAGGGCGCGGGGCCACCGAATGGTGTGAACTCCAGAGCATCACAACCGCTTGTCATGTAAGACACCGTCTATCGTTGAGGCATCGCTACTTTGTGTGCCCACAACAATCGTTTGCGCTGTTGCCCGTTCCCGCACGGCACGTTAGCACCCGCCTGTAGCGTCGCGTCGATATGCAGGGGAGGTCATGGCCTGCGATCAATCTCTCATCGTATTTGAGTTTCCGTCTGCGTACTATCAAGTCTAGTCAACCCTGCTGAACTATCTAGCGGATGGAGGAACAAGCAAGGTCACCTACGCAGATGCACACACGTGGTCGGAAGCTGTCTAGGCAACGTGATACTGGCCGAGGTCGAGTCGGTGTTGCAAGGCGCAACGACTTCAAGCTATCGGAATATTCTTCATAGATTCGAGCACGTGCTACAGAAATTATGGTCCAAAGGCGAACCCTGTTAGACTACAAAGCGTGTTTGGACAGGACGGTCAATGTACTGAAGTATATTTTATATTCTCGTAGTGTCAATGTGTGCTCGAGTGTTACAACTCTATATTATATAGTGTACAGTCTGCAAATGTTGAACATAAAATCTACTCTATTATTACAATTTTATAGCTTTTGCAAAGTATGCTCGATGTCTGTCTTCAATCCATCTCAACTGCGACTCCGGCATCCCGAAGGCGGTCTTCCCACTCAATGCGCAGCCTCTCCATCTCAGCCCAGCACTTCTTGCCAGTTTCCTTAAATTTTGCTGCGCTCTCCTTCGTGAGGTCTTCGGCATACGGATTTCTTCCCTTGCGCTTGTACTCTCCCAGCTTTCCGCCCCAGCCCCAGCCAGCCACTTCTGTGCGTTCGACTCGTTCTTGCCCCCAGAAGTCTGTTGCGCTTCCCCATTTGGCGATGCCGTCCGTCTGCTCCATGTTGTCCAGCGTGCTTTGTTTCGCTAGTGCCAGCCAGACCATCGAGACTGCTCCCTTCTCCACGTCGATGCAGTGCCACTGGCTACCGAGGAATCGCGCCAGGTAGAAACAGGCGAACATGGCCATCTCGAGGATGAACGCGAGTGGAACAATGGACGTGCCACAGATGCCAGGGTGGGCTAGGTAGATGCGAGGCTGCAGGACCTTTTCGGAGGCCTTCGGGGTTTCGAAGTACTCGTCTAGCTCGTCCTCCACGGGTGGAAATCTCGAAGTGATGGCCATGACATCGGTCAGTCGTTTGGAGGATTCGTAGGGTACATGCGACTTTAGACCCTGCAGGTCCTTGATGTTAAACGTGAAATCGTATGCCTCTAAGCTGCTGACCCAAATTATCCTGCCTCTTGTGTCTCCACTTTGTCGGTCTCTTGATAAAAGTGGCCCGAGATAGTGTCCCAGGAGGTAGTGCCCAAATACGTTGGCGCAGAAGACCTCCCCAAGCGCCGGCTCGCCGACCTTGCTGTTGGGCAATGTCTGTGGCTTCGCCTTGCAGCCAACACCGGAAATCTTGAAGGTAGGATACGTCAATGCCCGCTTCCATGTTGTAATGACCGAGAAGATGGCAAGCGGCCAATTGATGCCGGTCCAGCCTCCGATACCAGCATTGCAAATGACAGCATCGAGCTTGGGCGTGGTTTTACGCAGTCGTTTCGAGAGCTTCTGCACTGACACCAGGCTCAGCAAGTCGAGGCGCTCTTGTCGGAGGTGTATGCGTTGCCGCAGCACTCCCGAAATGCCAGGCAGATTCTGCTCATGTTGCAAGCAGACCTTATGCAGATGTTGTTGCAACTTCGCGATCGTCGCGTCGCCTTTCCGCTGATCGCGTGTGGTTATGATCAGGACAAGAGACTCGTTCTGGGGCCGTGTCTGGAGGAATTCGTCAATCAGGCGATTCGCGATGCCCAATCCCAGGCCGCTGAGCAATGTCAATGATGCGCAATTGATGGTTAGACCATTTCACGTACCTATTTGCGCCCGTAACAAGGACATAGAAGCCATTCTTGGGCGGAGGAATGTCTTCTGTTTGTGACATGTTGTTGATGGGGGGAGTTCCTGAGATCCCAGCAATTTCCCGTTCCTGACTATTGCCTGTTTAGATAAGCCAATCAGAAAAATGCCAGCTCCGATTATTCTGATTGGCCGTCCTTTTCTGCTTGCGACGAATGCTAGATGAGCTGTTACCCTGTCGCCAGCATTTGTGCGTGCCGATTTGTACGAGAGCTGCCATTTGATTGTTATTCTTTCGTTGAGATTCTATGGTACACCACATATGAGCACGAACAACGAAGTATTCTGATTGCCGCTTTTTTTTGGCCATTTAGATTTCGAGGTGTGGAATCTTGCGATATACATTCGATCGTGCTCATGTTATCAGTGCTCGGTGAAGACTGTGACCGATGAATACTGGTAAGCTCAAGCAGGTCGGAGTCTGACTTTGATCTAGTGTCCTCCGATCCGATCCATCGATTGTCCCTGCGCTGGCTGGCTTTTGCTATTCCGAGGACTCGGAATTTCCTACCCAGGATTCAATAATTTGTACTTGCATCGGGCGCTTCGGCTAGAATGCTGTAGGCCGAGTATCTACTTTCGTGTGCAGCACTGTTGAAGGGAAATATGAAGTCTGCCGAGTTAAGTTGCTGGGCCCTCTACACCTCAGACCCCGCTAAGGCGTAGGCCATTACCCCAGCACCCCAGGGGCATCGAGATTTTGAACAATGGCATTGCGAGCAAATGCTAGTTTCCTCTAATCCGATGGTGTTCTCGGGCGCGTGCCTCTTGTCTGGCCGCCTACAGTGTCAAACTATTTGACAATTCTATATGTTGGTACAAGTGGACCTGCCGCTCAACGGACCCGCTGTTCTGATATCACACGAGCGTGAGGCACACGGAAAACTTGCCTAGCTCTTCCTTTAGGCCCACGACAGTAAATCCATCCATCGACGATCGTGGGAGCGAAGGTGGCCTCAACCACTTTTAATGGGGGCTGAAGCATTTGAGGCTTCACATGATGGCGATGATGGCGGGGCGTGCGGTTGCTCTACCAGTCTGGTCTTCCACTAAGCACCTCCTTCCCCTCCTGCCCCGCCAGACGTCATGGCAACGACCAAACACGCGCACCCTTCAGCACGCGCCGATTTTCCCCCGAATTAATATGGTACTGCTATGATTTCATGCAGAATCTCTGCACAGAATTTTACCGTTGACTTTCCCCAGACCATAACCGTCGAAACCTCTCAGAAATTCGGTGTTTTGTGGCACAAGCGATACACCCGAACCGATTTCGGCACGACACCCGCACCCTCTGCGCAATAACAGCAGCCTCAAAAGTGCGGGGAAGCTTCTTGCGCACGCTGCGATTGATTAACAATACATCACAACGACTCTCATCACGTTTTTCGAGCATGGCAATTGAAACAGCCTCAGCAAACGACACCAATCCGCAACCTGTGCCGAAAGAGCAAGTTGCCGATGGCGCGGACGGCCCACAGCTCGACGAAGAGCGATTAAAGCAGTTCTTTATTGGATCCATCGATCAAGGAACGACAAGTACGCGATTTATCATTTTCGATGGGTTGGGTGAGCCAGTTGCACAACACCAGATTGAATTTACCCAAAAATATCCTCAGTCAGGGTGAGTCCCACGACGTCCATCTTGTGGTCTGCAGCGCTGACCATGCGCAGATGGCATGAACATGATCCGAAAGAGATCATACAATCAGTGGAGCAGTGCATAGAAAGAGCAACTTCAATCTTCATTGATTTGGAGCACGATGTTTCTGACATCAAAGCGGTGGGCATCACCAACCAGCGTGAAACTACTGTCGTGTGGGACACCAATACAGGTGAACCATTATACAATGCGATCGCCTGGCCCGATACCAGAACCAAGGGCATGGTTCGTGACCTGAAAGCGCGGGAAGGGGCCGATAAGCTGCAAGAGCTGTGCGGGCTTCCCCTCTCCACGTATCCATCATCGGTGAAGCTCCTGTGGCTTCTCGAGCACGTCGACGCGGTCAAAGAAGCGTATGAGGAAGGTCGACTTTCGTTTGGAACCATTGATACTTGGATCTTATACAACCTCAATGGCGGAAAGGACAAAAATGTCTTTGTAACTGATTCAACTAATGCGTCCCGAACCATGTTCATGAACCTTCACACAGTTCAGTATGACGACAAACTCCTGGACTTCTTCGGCCTCGACCGTAAAAAGCTGAATCTCCCCAAAATTGTACCATCTTCGTCGCCAGAAGCATTCGGTGCCATCCAGAAAGGAGACTTGAAAGGCGTACCTATTGCAGGCTGCTTAGGGGATCAGTCATCTGCTCTCGTCGGTCAACAAGGATTTACCCCTGGCGCAGCGAAGAATACCTACGGCACTGGGTGCTTCTTGCTCTACAACGTCGGCGAAAAGCCTGTAATATCGACCCACGGCTTGTTAGCTACCATTGCCTACGACTTCGGCGGAAAGCGCAAGCCTGTTTATGCGCTCGAGGGTAGCATTGCTGTGGCGGGAAGTGGTGTGAAGTTCTTGATGAAGAACATGGGATTCATAACCCATTCACATAAGATTAGTGACCTTGCAGCAAGCGTGCAGGACAATGGTGGTTGCGTCTTCGTCACGGCCTTTTCTGGTCTTTTTGCACCGTATTGGATTGATGACGCAAAAGGCACCATTTTTGGCATCACACAGTTCACCGAGCGCGGACACATTGCAAGAGCAACGCTGGAGGCAACTTGCTTCCAGACGAAAGCCATTCTCGATGCCATGGAGCTGGACAGCGGGCATAAACTGAATATGCTTGCGGTCGATGGAGGCATGTCCAACTCCAATTTATGCATGCAGGTAAGCTGAAACCCTGCATATTCTTCTGGGCTCGGAATAGTATGAACTCACGTGCGATGTACAGACTCAAGCGAACATTATTGGTATCCCCGTCGATCGACCAGCAATGCGTGAGACGACAGCACTGGGTGCGGCTATCGCCGCCGGCTTCGCCGTCGATGTATGGAAGGAATTCGATGAACTGAAAGGCATTAATCAGAAAGACCGGGTTATTTTCGAACCGAATATCAGCAAAGAGGAAGGTGCAAAGATGTTCAAGAAGTGGGGCAGGGCTGTGGAAATGTGCAGGGGCTGGCTCGATGCTGACGAGCAGAACGGCGAGTTCTCATGATGTACGCATATATTTGGCGCGTTAAGACCGTAAGTGGCCGCCTGCATCTGTTTTCTGCAGTATGCGCAATGAGCAAAGGCTGCGCTCAACACAGCGGACACCGGCACTCTAGCTTAGCGGAATGAAAATACCCCAACTATACATCCAACCAATGCAGCTCATGCCAAGCTCGCTTCGAAGTCATGATCAATTTGTGAGAGGCTCATTCGCTGACCAAGTATCGTGTAGAACTTGCACCTCCGTCGTGCGGACATGTCGAACCGTTCTCCGCTAGACTTATCAGACGCTGTGAGCGTTCGTGTCCATCCATGTCCAAGGTTCAGCCTGAACTCGACAGACTGCTGGAATTCTAGACTATTGGATCAGCGCATGCTCGACCAGACGGCGACCGCCTCACATAATGTGGAATGCAAATTTCCACATCACTCCGCATTCTATTGGCATATGCAACCCATTTCTATATTGTGCTGGTCGAATGCACAGTCGGATGGCGCCATGTGGTCCGTAGCCGAGATGCTGCAGGACCTTTCATACAGATTATCTACAAGCATGTCAATACCGAACCCCAATCGGCTTGTCATACCGCGGGGCAGCCAATTCCACGACCAACATGTCGGTGTAACATCAGACCTCCTCACTCTCCGAAGGATGATGGGTGATGGTGTCTGACTTCAAACATCCATTGGGCCGGTTAGCAGATCCATCGCCCTACAACAGGCAATACCTGGCATTAGTTATTAACCCGAGGTCAAGTTCAGCATTCAGTTGCTCAACAACATGCCTCATCACTGGCGTGACAATGAGTGGGGTTTCTTGGCCCTTGCCATTTTGTCAGCAGTGACATATCACGAGAAGCACCGCGAGAAGCAATCTCCCCAAGGCAACAAAGGCAGCAGGAAGGCAATGCATGCTACCCTTCCGTTAATGGCGTCATGCGGTGATCTAACAGCGCTGACCCCCACTGTCTGTCGCCCTGCATCCAACGAGGGTGGTCTGGATAATAAGGACAGCACGGCGAATCAAAGATTGGCTCTTGTGAAAAGCGCTTAGATCCGCCACTCCTCACCCGTCAGCGTTCATTCCGCTCGATTTATCTCACACGATGGATGCACAACGCACCGATCATTGATATGACACCAGACTCTCGGAGAGCCACGCATTGGCCGACATATGCT
This sequence comes from Phaeosphaeriaceae sp. UM 1110, assembly GCA_000263175.2. Lineage (NCBI taxonomy): Eukaryota > Fungi > Ascomycota > Dothideomycetes > Pleosporales > Phaeosphaeriaceae > Phaeosphaeriaceae sp. UM 1110. The sequence continues at coordinate 8,532 of AJMS01009828.1, forward strand.
CACTTGCATTTGTTGGCCCTCATTTTACGTACGTCGGCATACCACTGCACGACGGACTGTACCGCGAGCTGCCGGTGCTACCGAGAGCCCGGTACAGAAATAGGGGCGTGCATACCGTTGTGGCTTTCCGCGCAGAACGTTGTCTTGAATGTCTCGCATACAGCAAGCCATGATGAGTGGCTCTGCACGTCGAACTAATTGCGAAGAATGATTGGCATACTCTCCGAGAAACGCGGACCGTTCTTCAAGGTCGAGCGCAAGACAGTTCGTTTCGGCTGTCTAGTAGGTCGTGATACAGCGTCGATGTTGGCTGTCGGGATCGAAAAGAAGCATTTTGTGATACTTCAGAACTGGTCATCTTAAGAAACAGGACAATCAGACTTTGTTACACATCGAGCCCGATTAATCGAATACAAGAAGCTGATCGTCTGACACGGTATCTGGACGCAATATTTAGCTGAAGTCACGTGCAATGGCGAAGTCATGCACGAGGTATGCTGCTTGGACTATACGACAGGAAAAAGCGGCAAAGAAATCAAGGATACGGTCGAACGATGCTGAAATATATCAACGAACTCGAACAGTCGCGGAGGGGTGGAAACTTCATATGTGTGAGACGCTTCTGCATGGGACAAGGTTCTGCGGAAGAGAGTCGAGTCTCTGAGCATATCGGTGCCAAATCCTATATATATATGGTTCAAAGTCAGCCACACACCGGGAGCCATGTCACTTAGCCGTGTTCAGCAAATAGCGAGGCGATGTCCGGGATTGCGCAACAGCTTACTCGCGGGCGGATGTCATCGCAATACAGCGGGGAAGCGGCTTCCACCCGCACGAAACGAAGATCGGTGAGAAGGAAGTGTCGATGCCGCCGAGAAAGAAACCTGAAAAGTAGGAAGTGCACAATATGCAAGGAGGGCTCACGGAAAGACAGGCGCCGCTCTACATCAGCGAGTAGCGGCGGCGGAAGCGAGGATATTAGCAGAGCGTTGTATATCCGGGCGATCCTGCGATATGCAGCCTCCACCGAAAAGGGACACGCCGTTTAAGGCATGCATGCGATGCCACAGCCTCACCCACGCTGCACGCTGCACGCTGCAGCCCAGGATTCTCCCCAACGGCGCGACCCCACGCCACTTTTTGGCAGCACATGGTAGTCGTAGATCAACATTTTTCGCTATGTGGAGCCACTTCGTAACTTTCTTTCTAGTGCATGCTAGCCAGCGGCGGGATGTTCGCCCACTCGCGCAATCCTTTGACCACTCACGCGCCACATCCATGAAGCTGCTTCGTCACATTTAAGCCTGGGGTCGTGAGTCTAATTCCTTACACGCAACCTCCTTAGTGAAGGTTCCCTGTACGGTTTCGTTAGGAATGGCCCAGTCTTCCAGACTTGCCCCAAGCGGAAGACTTCAAACAAGCTCCACTTCCGTCTACATGCTCGACCACTCTCTGACGCGCGGATGCACTGGGACACCAGTTCATGGCAACAGCCATGATGCATGTCGTAACCGGACCGGGACCCATCGACATGGTTAGCTCTGCATATCGAACGGTACCTGACGTCTCGTTCCTCTCAGTCTATATCTTAGCTACGGTCCGTCGCGCAGTTCCATGACAATCAAGACCACGCACCAACAGGTTTCCACTATTAGCTCTTGTTTCTCTGCTTTGGTTTTTGCTCGCCAACCATACCAATAGTCTTACCAAGCATAAATCATATCCACAATGTGCGACTACACACAAGTCCAGTACAAGTGCAGCCACCTTCGCTACGTTGTTCGAGCCTGGTGTACCAAGTATCAAGAGACACACAAGAGATGTCCAGCAAATGTTGTTGCAATGTTGGTCATCCACTGTCTCACCAAACTGCTAGTGCTAATGCTCGTCCAGAGAATACCGCCTCGACGAGAATTGCAGTTCGTCCTCTGATACGCATCCTACCTCTGTCCCAGCTGACTTGAACCCAAGGCGACTGTAAAGGCTCACGGAGCAAAGCGTTATACTCATAGCTGGCCTCCCTCGACATTGAACCTCCCTTCTTTCCCTTTTGGTTGTACTTAAAGCAAGGCGCACACGGCATGGCGGGATCCTGCACAATACCCCTTTGAGCGAAGCTTACGGATTCATCATTCATGTATCACAATAATCGAATGCATCAGCAAATTCGTCTTTGATTTGCAAGTGTCAATATCCAGCTTCCACTACACCACAATGCAATTGAGCCGAGATTGCGACGGACGAACACCAAAGGTATCAGCTTCTTACCCTAGAGCGAAACAGCTAGCGCCCAACAGGCTCCGAGAATTGGAGGAAGAGATACGACGGGGGGCGGGGGG
>AJMS01009827.1:0-10864 GCA_000263175.2 Phaeosphaeriaceae sp. UM 1110
ATTTACAGTGTATCGCACCATGTCCGTCGACAATGTCCGTGATATTGACAATGATCTCGTCCTCGTACCTACTTAATCTTCGAGCCTATTCTTCTCACTGCTGCAGGAAATACTCGCTGAGCAACCATGCCTAAAGCTTACGATAAGGCAGAACTACCAGCAGACCCTAGCCTTGATGGAAACTTTGACTACTATCAAACGGAAGACAATCTCCCTGGTGAGCAAGAGGCTCTTCGCATGTTGCGTCGCTGTGCACGCATCATATTGCCTGTCATGCGCGCCCATGGCTGGTCGTATACCGTCCTTTGTGAGCACGACCCAAATTTACGTCTGGACGGATCCAATCTAAGGTACTACCCCGAAGAGGAGCCGATCGAATACCATGCCATATTTCTCCGTCTCCGATTATTCGACCGTCCAGAGCAGTTCCTCAACACGGAAAGCGTCGTCCAATCGCTGGTGCACGAACTCGCGCACATCGACGCCGATGGCGGCCCAGATGTGACTGACGAGGAAGCACACAATCTGGACTTTTGGTTACGAAACGTTTCATTGTTGATCGAGCTGGAAGAATCGGTTGATAGGGGTGAGGTCCATAGTTATGAGGTGCCCACCCGAGCTACGCACTGCGTCGAGCGCGACAAACTTAAACTGTTGTATAAGGCTACTCCGAATGACCCGCGGATCCAGTTGCTTCAAGCAGAAGTGACTTCCATCGAAACCGACAAGGTTCGCGTTTACTCGCGTAACACGGTGTGTACGTTCAAGCTCCCACCCAAATCTGCTTGATTTCCGACCTTTCGCGACTTGCTACTAGCCTCTGTGCGTTGATGCAGACAGGGTACCACTCTTCCCTTCTTGCACCTCTGATGACTCCTTTTGTCCCTCTTTCGTCGTAGACGAGGCGAGCTTTGCTTTATGTCCCATTTCATTGCCATGATCCCCTCCTGAACTGACTTCCGTTTCCTCGCCTTTCTTGTCCATCTCTTTGCTGCCTTCAAACGCCTCCTTGACTTCTAGTACCTCCAGATTATCATCATTCTCATCCAAGCTCGAGTCTTCCAAGCCACTCGAGCCAGGACCTTACCCTTTGATCTTCCCGTGCAATTGCAGCGCTTGGACAATCGCATCGTCTATTGGAAGTCGTGCAAGTACATCTGGCAGGCTATCTGGATCGCCCGAATCCGCCCCATACTCTAATAATAAGAGTACAGTGTCTACATCATTGTTGGCAATTGCAATATCTAATGCTGTTCCGTGCTCTTGTGACCGTAAATTGGCCACTCTCCCGTACTGTGGCCATGTTTCGAGAATCTGTCGTAAATTTGCGTTCTGTCCTTCCGATCCATCGGCTTCTCGCACGATGTTGAACCAGTCTTGCCCATAAATTTGATGAATACGATGCAGCTCTAGTGCATTTGCAAAGAGGCCTTGGAAAGCGTCGTTAACTTTGGTTGCTCCATGATCGAGTAACAGTTTCGTAATCTCGGGTCGATTGCAGGCGCGCGGCAGTGTAAGGTCGAGCAGGAACTGTCCATCGGCGGTCTGAGTATTTGGATCTGCGCCGTACTCGAGGAGCAATGCTACAAGACCCGAATGGTCCCCCGTGATGGCAGATACAATCGGTGCTTCACAGCCAAAGCTGTCCGAATAGTGCATGTTCAGACATGGTGCTGCCAATGACTTATCAGCAAATCTGTCCAACAGAGCTTTGATTCTACCGAGCTGGTCATCAGTGTAAGACCTTGGCTGATCAAAAGAGTTTAGAGCCGCTCTCAACTCAATATATAGACATGGAACACTGCTTTCTGTAGCTGGAGGTAGTAGTTGGGGTGTTGACGCCGAACGGTCGGAGGAAATCTCTTCGATCTCATCTTGGTCATCAGTGGTGGTCGCTATGCCAGAACCCCATCGTTGCCTGATAGAATCCATTGGCGATACCCACAATGGCTTCTTCGCTGGCATGTGGCTATGAGAGAATGTGCCCATCGCAACTGTGCCAGATGCAGGACTATGACTCCTTGGGTATTCCTCGTCTGAGTCCTGATACGCAAGGATCGAAGGAGCGTGACCTCCGTTGTCGTCGCGACCTACAAATCCAGGCATATGTTCCTTGTCTCCCTCCTTTGAGCTTTCCACTTCTGTTTCATCTGTTTTCGCTACTACTGGCGGGCTCGCCGCTGTTGCTGTTTTGGTCTCTTCAAGCGCAGATGCCGTCACCAACGATACCCTGCCTTGCATCTCTTTCAGCATCGTTTGTAGCTTGGGTACATAAGTGTCATCCTCCGAACGAAGAACTTCGTTCGCAGCTTCTGCAGCACCAGGACGAGTAAGCAGCAACTCAACGAGATCAGCGTCATCGTTATCCAGTGCCACCTTGATCGTTGTTGTTCGAACCTTAGCACCGCTTTCGAGCAGAAGCTTGGCCGCCTCAATGTTCTTGTTCTTCAAGACAAGATCCATGGGTGTGTATTGGATATTTCCAATGTTGCGAACGAGAGAAGTTATGATAGTTGGGTTATCGGCATCCTGAAGGATTCGAGAGGTTGCTGTGGTGATGTCCGTGGGGGCTGCTTCCCAAGGATCGAAAATGTACCACCACGGCTTGCCAAAAGTAACTTCAATACGTAGACATTCCCGCGCGACCGCGAATGAAGTCCCAAACTCTTCGGTCTCCAGGTGCTTCTCCACTTCTTTGTGCTCTCGCACAAGGCGTTTAAAGTCTTCTTTCCGAATTTGAGCAACAACACACGCCGTTTCTGCAACATTATGACTTAAAGATGGGAGTTCGAGTAGCGCACCAACAAGTCCAAACGTTATTGCATTCTCGTATGTTGTCCATTGACCTCTACCAATACGTGTCGGATCGTTTGGATTATAGCTCGCGATATAGGTCGTGTGGCCAATGATGAGCCAACCAACCCAGGAAGCAGCTTCTGACTTGGCTAGGATAGTCTCTCCTGGCTCATAAACTCGTAGTGTAAGGAAGGGTTTTATGTCTGCAAAGAAAATGGGATTCTCCTGGAAGATGGGGTATCTTGATAGCCGCGCCATCCATCCATGCGTAGTTGAAACTTGCTGGCTATCTGGAATCGTCCGCAGTAGATCTTGGAGTGTCTTTTCTTTGAGGTATGCTGCTTCCATACGTGAAATTACGACTTTGAGCAGAGCAATTTGTGGAATCGAAAGTTTCCCCGACTGAAGCGACGGTTGGAGTGATGTTCCCGTTGGCTTCAGTTGATCAGCTCGCAGTTGTAATACTGCATCATCTGGTGACCGTTTCTGCGTCGGAGCGTCGTCAGCCGCTTGAAAACGACTCTTGGCGCCACCTGAAAAGTCAATCATCTCTTCCCCAGCATCAACATTGACTAACGCCTTGAGGAGAGGCTTAAACATATCGTCCGTTCCAATAGGATCGTAGAGATCATCGACGAATGACTCGAGAGTCCTCGAAAAGTCATCCTCAAAGAAAGACTTGACAGCACGTAGGTGGCTTTTGTTCCAGTGTAAATTCAGGATGTGGTAGATGAGCGACTGCCAGTTTTCCATGAATGCATGCGTACCATAAGCCTGGAATGCCCCGTACAAGGACAGTGCGTCGCGAGCTACAGGATCTACGGCACCAGCGAAAAGGTGACCCAGCAATCCTCGTAAAAATAGAAAGTCACGTTCTTCGAGTTTGAGGATCTTGAACAACATTAGCAGAATCACGAGGTTGCCCGATGCAATAGGCTACTCACGAATCTATTGCCCAGTGAAGCACCAGGATCTGCGAAAATACTTGTCTGCGGAAACTTCTTCCTTTCAATTCGTACAAGTTTTCGCAAGTATCGGTTACTACGTGTGACGAGAGCTGTGAGGCTATACATATCCGGGGCAGATTCGTTTCTGAGCAAGTTGATATCAGCCATGATCTCACCCTCACTGAGGGCATCTCCGGACTTGGTCCGTCCCTGCAAAGCGACCTGTGTCAAGAGTCGGTAGAAGAGTGGTGGGTATTTCACTTCGTTGAAGGCTTTTCCGATGCAGTCTTCGACATCAGGTATGGCGGCTTGTAACCTGGCACGAAACTGAGGATCGCTCGAAAGGAGAGAACAAGCCACATTCCACCACATTCTCGAGTTTTGTGGATATGTGTGCCACGTCTGTAGCCAAGTTCTTTCAGCTTCCATCTGCCCTCGACATAACAGCCTGGCAATACTGGCAAACACCTGCTTTGGTGACGAATCGATCTTCGACGAGAGCGGTGTTCTGGCATGTAACTCTTTAAGCTCGACGTCGTTCAGGGCAGGTAGTATAGTGACTAATGTTTCTTCGAAGCCGGTGTCTGTTTGTCGCATGGCTGCCTCGATGGTCCTGACACATTGCTCAATGTTCACGGGCTGATGGTGTGTTACGAGGTCTCTTGCGCTATCATAACTGTCTGTTGAGTGTCTGGTGTTTGACATGGGTATTGATGCAGAGTCCAACCCCACACCAGCGGCGCGTGCGCTGGCTTCTGAAGCTGCGTCTCCTTCTCCTTCTTCCAAGTAGCCACGGGGAATTGCGAAAAGTGCTAAATCCTGCATGTGAGATCCCATGTGGCGTCTAAGATCCACAGCTGTCACAAAAATCCTCTCATTATGTGGAACCTCTGGGTTGGATTTGCGCAGGTCAGCCTCCCATTTGAGGCAGAATGGACAATCAGAGGCGCTGAATTGGGTGAGAGGCTGTTTGCTCGCTTCAGCCAAAGCATCTAATTGATCCTGGTTTCCGTTTGTTCCGTGAGAGCTGCGGAGGTGCTCACAAAATGCTTGAGCAGACTTGAAGTTGTTTTGCCCACAGAAATGGCAAAGCCATTTGGCACGATGCTGCTTCATCTCGTGTTCGAACCATATTTTTCGATCTGGAAACATCTTCAGGTCGCAATCCTCGAACGTGCAAACGTAGGGTCGCAGGTCAGAAAGTGCATGCTTCCTCCATGCTTTCTCTCTGCGGAAGGTCTGTATGGTCCAGCAGAATGGACACTCGAATGATGCTTGACCTTTGGCAACCTCCGAAAGTCTTGGTAATGTCAGGCGACTAACATCATCTTCATCTAGGGCAGACAGTGCATAAGAGGTCTGTGACTGGTCATCTTGGAAGTCCTTGTCAGCGTGAATTGTTTCCTGCAAGAACAGAGTGGATGCGGTCGTATCTGCCAATGTCGTTGCCGGCCGACTTGTATTTGTCCTGCCAGCCTGCGAAGCACCGAGATCGACAGGAAGCTGCAGATTCGATTTCGGTACATCTGCGACTGGTTTCCAGAGCTCTGCTAGTTCCTTCCCGAGCTTATATCGATGTTCCCTGGCGTAGCGCAAATATTGTCGTCGTTGTGTTATAGCCTTGCCCAGGCGCTCTTTTAGCCATTTGTTGGAATCGATATCGAGCTTCTCGAACTTGTGGCCTACGTGCGCAATATCAAAGTCCTCAATGAACGGGTTGTGCCCACCCAGCGCGCGAGCATATCGATCTCGAGGGGTTGCTTTCCGTATCATGACCGCGAGGCGGAAGAGACTTGTGATGGTATCTTTGATGCTCTCAAATATCTCTTCTGCCTCTGAGAGGTCTGCAGTCTCATCCTCAGACTCGTCGTTTCCGGAGCCATAATCGGAACATTCGTCGCGGGCCACACTATCTTCTCCTGGCGCAACATCTGGCTCCGACCGACGATTGGGTCTTTCCCCTAGGACAATATCTCGGACTGTGACAATTAGCATTCCGTACTTGAGTGTAGAGGAGAAATGCCGCACGGTTTTCGACGGATGTCTTAAGGTCCTCGAGAAGCTCGTGGATTTGCGTCGCAATTCGTGGCGACTCGCGCAGCCGATAGTCCAGCGACGCAGTGGCGGGTAGACGTTGAAAGGCCCCCAGATTGCCCGCCCACACCTGGAACCTGGTGGATTGATCTTCTGCAGCACTTTGTTGCAAGGCTGAGAGTTGCGCGCGTTCGGGATCTTTCAACAATGATGAAAGCTGGTCCAGGCACTGGGCGCATGCGATTGAGGACGCTGCAAGTGAGCGTTGCATGATCTCAACGCTGTCGCCAGTATACCCAGATTGACAGTCGACGGTACACAAGAGAATCGTGTCAATGTCGAGGCACTATCACAGATTTAGCCTCATGGCATTCTGTCTGTGATGCAGGCAGGCATTTGACGAGAGCCCCTCCAAATTGGCCCCCACGTCTGGCCATGCAGCTTACGATCCTTTATCCTCGGAACTTTGACTGTGACGAGAGCAACATCCTCGAAGTCTTCCTCCCAGACTCTGATCCTTCCCGCGATAGCCATGAGTGGCATTGAGGTCGCAGGTCTGGTGCTTGGTGCGTTCCCGCTGCTCATTCAAGCATTGCGGACGTATCGAGAAGGAGCAGAAACCCTGAAAGATTGGTGGAAGATCGAACGAGCGTACAAGAAGACCAATCAAGACCTCAACTACCACCAGATTTTGTTCGAAGAGAATGTCGAGCGATTCCTGCTTCCCTTGGTCGCGGATGACGATGAGTTGAAGGCCCTCATGGCGGATCCCGCAGGGAAGGGCTGGGAGGACGCCGAACTCGAGTCGCGATTGCGCCAACGTCTCCCCAAGAGCTACGACCTCTTCCTGGATATCATTGGACATATAAGTGAGCTGGTAGAGTCACTAAAAGGAGAGCTTGGTGTGAAAGGGAGATTCCAGGCGCGGGTCAGCAAGGCAAGTGCCTCCAGCGGAAAGCACGGAGCGCGTTGTGGGGAACTGACAACATCTCAGGACGGCAAACTCGACAAGGCCAATGTATCGCGATTAGATCTTCTCAGCATGGCGAACATGGAATTCCAAGCCAAGCGCATCAAGTTCACCGTCAAGAAGTCGTCCCGCGATCGACTGTTCGCGCAACTTCAAGAGGCCAACGAGCGCATGCGCAAGCTCCTCGAGAGCAGCGATCACATAACAGCAGCCCGCGTGCGAGGCCAAACAGCTGCTGCAACATTTATGATCAATCGGAAGATTTCAGAATTCTGGCGACATGCGAAACGATTGCATGAAGCATTATCGAGCGCCTGGCAAAGTGGGCGCATCGATAGCATTGCAAATCTGGGTCTTGAGCATCGCACGTCAGAGAAGGTAGAGTTCGATGTCCTCTTCCGTCTCGATGTTGATGAGAAGATCCGCGACTGGCATGGAACCAGGATCAAGATGATTTCCAATGCCAATTCGCCATCATTTGAAGTTCCTCATCCAGATTGCACATCAAGTGGCAGTCGAGTCCGTTTCAGTGTGACCAGCAGCCAGGAGCCTGCACCCGACTCGACTCAACTCGTTCCCATCAAAGACCTCCGCAGCGCTCTGAGATCTCATAGCCTGGACTGTATTGGCTTTCTTGACGCAGAAGAGCACCGATTTGTCCTATATCCTGGCAACCGTACGGCCACTATCAGCAATGTGTCAACCGTATCACTTCATGAGCTTCTTGGCAATGTTTCTGTCTTGACGAGACGGAAGCGATACTCTCTTGCACTCACATTGGCATCTTCGTACCTACAACTCTGTACCACACCGTGGCTCGACGCTTATCTGCGCAAGGAAAGTATCGTCTTCGTTCGAGATATGGCCGAGCCAGAGTCGACACAACTTGAGCATCCATATATTCGACACGAAGTCTCCGAATCTGCCGAAAAGTCTTCGACGCAAGAACTTTCGAGTCTAGGCATTAGACTTCTCGAGCTCTGCTTTGGAACTCCGATCGAAAATATTTCGTTTCGTAAACAGCTTCCTGCTGGCGATGCAACGTTGTCTCCCCTGTTCGATTACACGGCCGCTATACAATGGAGTCGTCTTGTTGGCGAGGAGGCTGGACCAGAATTTGCTGAGGCGATCGAATGGTGTCTGCATGCTAAGGCACTCAACGATAGTAGCTGGAGAACAGAATTGTGGCGGCATGTCATATTACCGCTCGAGGCATGTCACAAGCAGGTATCACAAAGACCGAAATTGACATGAAATTCGACTCATATAATGGGCATATGCTTCAGAACACAGGAACTGTATGAAGGGCGCTGTGAAGGGCGGCTCTCGGCTAACTTTGCCTCTCGTACTAGGGTGAGTCACTTTTCCACCCCACTACTTTACCAGAAGCACGTCGCAATTGTCGCAATCGTCGACATATCAGCAACAACACCAACGATGCCACCGAGAATTCACCTTGTACGCCACGCGCAAGGCGAGCACAACTTATACCGCGACTACACAATCCGCGATGCCGTATTGACCAAATTGGGAAAGGAGCAATGTGGCACTTTGAGTGCGGCCTTCAAGCATCACCAGGAGGTCGATATTGTCTTTGCATCTCCGCTCCGACGTACCATTCAGACTGCAGCATTGAGCTTCGGACCAACGCTGGCGCGGGACGAAGTCCCATTTGTGCTGCTTCCTGCGCTCCAGGAACTGGGCGATATCGGTAGCGATACAGGGATCGCGGACACAGCAGACGACCTGAAATGTCTTCTACCGGATCTATTCGCAAAAGATAGTCTAGGCTTCGACTTGAAGAAGATTGATGCATCTGCAGTGACCAATGGATGGAACTCGAAAGTGAGTAACGCTTGCGCTAGCTGCATACAGATTTTGACTAACGCATATTTAGCAAGGTTATTGGGCTTATGAGAAGCAGGCCATATCGAAACGCGCTGCAGATTTTCGACACTGGCTGTTCCAACGCCCAGAAGCTCAAGTTCGAGCGCCATTTCTACCCGCTGCCAATAGATGCTGATTGGTGCCCCTCAGGTCGTTGTGGTCACCCACGGTGCAATAGCTCACTTCCTAACAGAAGACTGGGACGTTGATGACCCGATGATTGGCACAGCTTACAAGAATTGTCAGTCTATCGAATATCTTTTCTATTGCGCGTGAGCTGACTTTGGTTAGGCGAGCACCGAGAATTTGTGTTTACACCCGAATCAACAGCAGAAGACGCCCATGTCATGGAAATAGAGGGCAGTAGAGCACGGCGACAGGCCAAGGAGCCAGAGTCAGACCCTCACGTACTTGCACAGATGGAGACGATGCAGGATGAGGCTTAGAAGTGTGACTAGCTGTCCTGACGCCGGCGAAACGGTCTCACTACACCGCCGGTCGCGTGCGAATTCAGGTACGATAAAGCACTTTCCCCGCAATTGATCAACGGCTCCGAACACAGGTCCGATTCTTCCAGCCAGGAACTCCAGAGCGGGGACGTTCGCAACGAGGACGACAAAAGGTCGTTTGCACAGTATGGAGAACGGGCTAGTGACATGGCTATCAGGGTCATCTGAGTCTACTCATGGATCACCCTGGAAGTCGTAGTTTCGCGTGTTGTGCATAGCAAGGGGCAGAATAGACATGGGTCAGACACTAACCGGAAGACATCTAGCTTCTAGCTTCTTCTTAATCTGCAGTTTCGAGACGTTTCTTAAGCTTAGCGCACATATTCCATTGGAGCATAGAAACATTAACCTAGAGCTGCAGCCAAAAGACTGGCACTCCGCAAATGCTCTAACGTCCGTCCACAAGCCTGTGAGGATGACCGTGCTGCAGCTCGCCGTCGCCTTGTTGTACGCTCCACAGGCGTCGCGATAAGCCAAGCATTCCAAGCCGCAATCCCGATTCTATTACCATTCCAGAATTGCGCAGGAGGACGTGCTTCAAAAACCATGTGTCGTGGATTACCAAGAGCAGTCTAGTGAACGGCCACCGTCGGTGCAGATGTGGATCATGACGTTTGTGCTGTGATTGGCTGGAGGCAGGACATGATCGACAGCCGGAAGGGTGCGGCTTGCGGCTCGAAAGCTTGACCCGCCTCGAAAGCTTGACGCCATCATCAGTAGGTACGGTCAATTACCTATCATAATGCCTCTGCAACACATCTCATCTGGGGGTTTTCCAGCCCCAGGGCAGACGAGTTCCCTTATCTCTGCCAATACCAGGGTCCGACGACATGCAACTCCACTCCGAGCGGCCATTGCAGGTGGTCCGACTCGCACGGTCCTCATCTTTGACTTTTCTGACCGTTTTGACGTAACACTTTCAAGCTTTTCTTGACCAAGTGGACCTCGTCATTCAACGCCACACAGGCACAATGCTTGCACATCGCACGAGCAGATGCCCAGCATGTCGGGCAATTTCGCTCGATATGTCCTGCACGTCCTTCTGGGGCGCGTGGAGAGCATTGTGTGCAACATTCTATTACATACTGCGAATGCGGAGATAAGGGTCGTGCGATATAAGCTGCTTCCGACCCATTGGGGTGAAGCATTTCCAAGCACTTCTTCTGATCTAGGTATCTGCGGCTCGCTGCATCGCTGATCACACGCCCTCGTCCCGAAGTTCGTGCTGACCAGTGACGCGACCTCCCAACGGAGCCGAGCTTGCACAGATAACGCTTGCCCACTGGAGATCCTTAAAGTCGTCATCATCCCCGCAAAACACAGTCTCCCCAGGCTTCTCACATACTCTCCCGGCTTCTTTCATCTTATTCCTTACCTTCACTTCTCAATATGCAAGAAGTCCCTCACAACTCTGGCGCCGAGGTGCCTCGCCAAACACCTGGTTACACTTCAGCCCAAGCCAACACCAACAATGTCTATGCTGCACCGCCGCAGTACCGCATGGGCGATGACATGTCTGAGGGCAAAAAGAGCGATCCGGAGTTCGCACCTGTCGACAAGACAGCCACTGTCCAAGAAGGCCACGAGAAGTTCAACCGTCTTGGCTGGAAGCGTCTCACCATCTGTTTGATCGTGGAAGCCATCGCCCTGGGTTCGCTCAGTATCCCTAGCGCGTTCGCAAAGCTTGGAATGGTCGCTGGTGTCATTCTGACTGTTGGTCT
>AJMS01009826.1:0-10860 GCA_000263175.2 Phaeosphaeriaceae sp. UM 1110
TCTGGTTATTATGGTACTTCCCCTCGAGCAATTCGCAGCCGCGTCTCCTGAGAGGAGAGCCTCTCATCACACAATGACAGCAGCAGTTCATCCACCTTATCTGTCATCCAGGAAACATCATGCGCCAGCAGTGTTCTCACTCCATAATCCCTCTCCAAAGTGCGAACTTTGGCTATCGTACTTCTTGCCGCGGGCATGTCAGTGTGTAGCGACATTTTTCCAACGTGAGGCACACAGAACTCGGCAATTTCTGCCTTTCCGTCCAGCAACTCCCTATCAAATCGGTCAATCTAAGATCAAAAGCATCAAATATATCAGAAGCCCCACCTTGAATGGCAGCAATCAGAACCTAAGCAGATATAGTCTCCACTCTGCAACCTGGCCACTGCGAGACAGTTCCCTGGCATGTGTCCTGGTGCCTGTATGATCCAGAAGCTGCCGTCGCCAAAGTAGTCCATGGCTTTTTCGAAGGGACCAAATTCTTGCCATGGGCCGGCAAGCTCCTCCAGCTTCTCTGTTGCTTGTTCCGGGTCGAAGTATCGTCCGTCCCATTGCAGGCTAGGATCCTTCAGATGTCCAGGTGAGCAGCCAGCGATAGTGCCAGGTCCGAACACCGCTGTAGCGTTGTGGAAAACATCACTAATCGGCCGACAATGGTCCCAATGTGCGTGACTATCTCCATGTCAATGAGAATACTCGACAGACGCGTGTCAACCAAGATCACATACCTGAAAAGGACCTTCTCTATCTGCTCCGGCTGCACTCCCCGCTTCGCGAGCTGTTGTACTATTGTTCTCCGCGGCCCGACATGGTTCACCTCATCAAGCATGAACTTGTTCACCCAAGGCGTATAGTTTGAGCGGTCCTAAAAACGGTGTCTCAGAAACACAATCATCGGAAATCGGGTGGTTGGAAAGTTGGAACGGTACGTACCTCGTCTAAGCCGAGATCCCACAGCATATGCCTCCGTCCATGTGAAATGTGGAAAGCCCAGTTGTACATGCGATATTTGCCGCTTCCACCGGCATGTACTTTGCTTAAGTCACCGATGAAGCTACCTCCGTCGAGCAGCGAGAGCTCCACATAAGCGTCCGTATGTGGCAAATCGCCAAAGCGCGACTGTCTGCTTTCGGACATGTCGCGGTCACAATTTGTACTTCTGTAGCGAGTAGCTCGGAAGTCTTGTAGAAGACATCACTGTACCTCGAACAACAATTTGCGCCAGCTTCTCCATACTTTCCGAGCACTGGACAGCCATGCCGGAACGTTCTTCCCTGCCTAGGAACTCCACATTCCGGTCTTTGCCCCACTCCACCGAGACAGGCGCGGGGTATGCTCATCCCCACGAATCTTCTACCCTTTTACATGACTAGTGTTCAGCTGCCCCCATCTAGCATCTTCTTATCATTTTTTGGGTGCGGTCCTCGTTGAGCTATACTTGAATAGGACTTTGGGCTCGATCCAAGCTAAAGTCCTCACACTTGAACTTGAAGCGCAACACGGGTTTTGAAACCATGTCCACATCCTTCAAACATGATAACCTCGGGGAATTGAAGGGCAATGCAGCGGACGGTGTCGCACAATTCCTAGGTCTGAAATATGCCAACATAAAGGATCGCCTTGCCCCAGCTGTGCGGAACAATGATAATACATCAGCATCAATCGATGCTACAAAATATGGGTAAACTTCCTGTAAATTAATAAGTTATTTTCGCTGATCGTGTATAGACCGCCTCCAGTCTCGCCACTGGGTGCCGTCAACAATGAGTTCGGTTTCATCCAACACACTCTTCCGTTGCCACAGGTCCCACACCATTCTGATCTCGAGGGATTGAACCTGAACATCACAGTGCCAGTAGGCAGGAATGGCAGCATTGATCCAAATGCAAAACTACCTGTATACGTTTTTGTACACGGTGGTGGTTTCGCTGTAGGATCTTCATGGTACCCACATTACAACCCGGCGGCTATAGTCAAGCTTTCCGCTGAACTTGGGAAACCCATGATTGGCATAACGATCAAGTACGTAAGTCTCAATTCAATGAGGGAAATTATATATTGATTATCTCAAGCTATCGACTTGGTGCTCCGGGTTTCATGACCTCTAAAGAACTTCGCGATGCAGGCTACTTGGCGAACAATGGCTTACACGACCAGCGCGTAGCTTTGCAATGGATCAGGCAAAACATCGGTGGTTTCGGAGGCAATGCAGATGAGCTGACGACAGTGGGAGAAAGCGCTGGCGGCTGTAAGCATGTTTACAAATTGCGATTTACTCTTTGCTAACATTTTTAGTGTCCGTGACGATGATGCTCTGTTCCAAAGAGCCTCTCATGAAACGCTGCCTCTCCACTGGTGGTGCAGTTCTCCTTTTCGCCCCCTTTCCTCTCCAGGCCGCAGAAGCATCGTACCAAAAAATCGTCGAGGCTTTTGGGCTGTCAGACAAATCTCCTCAGGAGCGTATCAAAGCACTCCTCGCTATCCCGCAGGACGACTTGTGGCAGAAAGCTCCCCGGGATGCTCCATTACTACCAGTCATCGATGGTGATATTGTTCCAGGGCATCCTGACTTCGTGACCATCTCTTCGGTAGAGGACAACGCCCAGTTCTCTATGCCAGGACGAAAGTGGTGCGAAGCGCTGATGATCGGTGAGTCGAAGCTCGACGCAAACATCCTGGCATACATGGGACTCGATGCACGCAATCCGGGCATTGCACAGAAATTCACCGACTCCGTCAACAAAACACTTTCTTCCAAACCCGAGGTAGCGAAGGAGCTTCTCAAGGCATACAACATCGCACCAGATACTTCTGACGATGCAGCAATGCTCTCGATTCTACGCTTCGCTTCAGAAAGTTCCTTTTATGCTCCGGCGCGCGCGTTCGCGCAAGGTTGGCCCGGGAAGTTCTTCTTGTACCATTTCAACGAAGGCATACCGTGGGAAGGCCGGTTCCAAGGCGAGGCAGGACATATTCTCGACGTCGCATACCTCTTCCAAAACTACAACGAACATCTGAATGCAGAGCAGAAGAAGGTCGCGCGAACATATGCGGAGGACTTCATCAAGTTTGTTAATGGTGAAGACCCCTGGACACCTGCGAAGAATGGCAACATGGCGGCTCGGGTGTATGGACCAAGCAGCAAAGGTGTTACGACGAAGCTGGTGGAGGATGGGAAGCCAGCAGAGGTAGGAAGGGATGAGAGAATCCTGAAGTTGGGCGAGATGGCAGGCTTTGATAATATTCTTGCCGTGTTCCAGAACTTCTTTCAAGGCAGGTGAGCGTCACATAAGGAGGAGAACAAACGGATCTTGTATGCTGAACCACACTTTCGAAGTTACAATGTCATGGTTATGTACAAGTATACTCGCAGGAAACTTGCGTTTCCTTACATAGTCTATCCATAATAATACCGTGAACAGCATCTCAAGCACTTCCGCCCTCTATAGCATCCAATGTCAAATACGAAGGAGCAGGCAGATCTTCCGAAATATCACCCCAAGCACTCCAATGCTTCCACACCAACTTCTGGTTCTCGATCTCATCCGCAATCGCAATCGCCATATCCGCCACGCTGATGCCCGTCAACCTGTCCTCGAAAATATCCTTACCCTCCTTCTGCTCGCCCTCAAGAATCATGTCGTCCACACTGATCTCATACTTTCCCGTCCTCTTGCCCGGCCTGTACAGCGCTGAAGGACTAACAAAACTCCATTTAAAACTCTCATTCCCATCAAAGAACATGAATGCCGTTCGTCCCGCTTTGATAAAGTCTGAAGCTTGATCTTTTGACCTGATCGCTTTCTCGTACTCTTCGATCTCGCGCTTGTCGTCGTCAGTCGGTCTTCCCTCCCGTTCAGCAAGACGTGCTTCACGGTAGCGGCGCAAAGATGTGCCCATGATACCGAGACGCTCTTCCATGTATGCAATGTGCGCCAAAGAGGTGGAGATGGCGCGACGGTAGGCGAGGAAGAAGTCAGGGTGGTCGACGCAGGGGTCGTGCGTGCCGGGGACGTGGAGGGAGCCTGCGCCGCCGACGAACATGAAGTAAGATGCTTTGGAAGCTTTGTAGGCGAGAACTAATTTGCGGACGGTTTCGAGGAATGGCACTGGGGATTGGTCAACGATATGCCCCTCGGTGTGAAAGGATGAATCAAGTACTGTATAGCAGTGCACCGGCACCGGTCGTGTGCGGGCCATATTCAGATACCAGGACATCGACATCGTTGAATGACTTGGCCAAGTCTGATATCGATGTCTCGTCGATGTTGAGGGCTCGTGGTATGTATCGTTCATGTTTGCCGAGTTTCTCGGGATTTCTTGAAATGCCAACAACAGTGTGTCCGCGATTAAGCAGCTCGACACACAGATAAGAGCCTCCAAATCCAGCTGGACCAATGACACCAATGCGGAGCGGTTTAGTCGACATGTTGATGTTGTATATGGAGAATGAGTTATGTTTCGTAGCACTTCACAAACACCTAAGTAGTAACAATTGAGTTGATGGCTACATGAATTGATAATCTGTCACTCGGAACTATCTCTCCACCCTGCATCCTAGCTTCATCTTCGATGTCGTTGCGTATAACCGGCCTGTCGGGGTAATGATCTGGGGAAGTGAGGGGAAGCAATGTGGGGCAGTGATGGACATGCAGGGACTCTTTACACTAGTGACTAGGGTTACTCGAGAGCTTTGAGAAGAGGCAAACACCGAGGAACGACAACTCAGAAGTTCTCACAGTCGGAGATTATTGCTTCAATCATCATGGCGGACAATTATGCCTTCATTGGTCAGTAGCCATCCTTCACGGTATAATGTTTAACGCAAATGCTAAAAGTGTATGCAGGCCTCGGAGCCATGGGCTACGCTATGGCATCGAATATCCGGAAGAAGATGCCAAAAGACGCGACCTTGTACATAAATGACATCAATGCCTCAGCTTGCGAGCGTTTCCGTACCGAATACAGTTCCCTCGGCCCCATTGAAATTGTGAAATCAGCACGCGAAGCAGCCGAGAACGCACGAGTCCTGATCAGTATAGTACCAGGAGGTCAAGATGTCAAGAAGGTATTTCTTGATGAGGGGGATGGAGTAATAGCTGCCAAGAAAGACGAACAAAGATTGATGTTGGAGTGTAGTACGATCGATGTGGACTCGACAAAAGAGGTAGGCAGAAGATTGAAGGAAGAGGGATCTGGTGTATATATTGATGCACCTGTATCTGTATGTGACCCCATAATTCCTATATCAGACATGATAATACTGACAGATCTAGGGCGGTGTTCCAGCCGCCGAAGCTGGCACTCTCTCAATGCTCATCGGTCATGCCGACCCGTCTGATTCATCCTCGAAGCTCTCCACAGTCCTTGAAATGCTCGGCTCGCCCTCGAAATTCTTCTACCTCAATACTCTCGGCGCAGGACTGACCGCTAAGATATCAAACAACTACCTTTCGGGCACCATATTACTGGCTACTGCTGAGGCACTCGCCATGGGTGTCAAGCACGGCCTCGATCCAGCTGCTCTATATTCTGTGATCAAGAACTCTACTGGGCAGAGTTGGATGTGTGATCACGTCATGCCGATACCTAATGTTCAGACCGAGTACTGGGTACCTAGCAACACAGGTTACAAGCCCGGATTCAAGACCCAAATGATGCTGAAGGATCTGGGGTTAGGAATCGAAGGCGCTAAACAAGTTGGCGTAGAGCCGAGTATGGCACTAGCAGCGATGAAGGTGTGGGAAAGCGCAGCGGAGGATGAGAAGTGTAAGGATCGCGATGGGAGTAGTATATATTTGCATGTTGGAGGAGTGTTGCCGGAAGGGTATGAAGATAGGGGTAAGAGGAAAGAGGATGGGACGTGGGATTTTTGATGAGTAGCATTTGAATAACGCTTGTTGAAAACTTGATTACTTTCAGTCGATGTAGTTGTTACATGTTCCAGATGCCGTGACAGAGGCGTCTACACCAAATGCGCCGCCCCATGCTCATATAAGTTCGTGCACCATGCCAAATAATGTCGTTACGTTGACGATAATTCAACATCCTCTTCCCCATAAATCTTGCAACTGTTGAAGCGACAAGCAAGTGGAAGAGGACTGTAACCGTCATGAATCATCGTTCTCCGGTCCTTCGTCGTAGTCTGTTAGGTCGTCGCTCATAATGTGTAGAATTTGCGAGAAGGTCCTGCTTCTCCATCGTCCCATACCCTCCATCAAATCGGCACAATGTAGTAATGTCCTGCGTGCTGCGAGGTAGCCACCTTCGAGGGCGATGCCAGTGATGCTGAAGGGTCCGCCGTTGCAGATAAATTTGACAATCATGGAGGCCTCTCCGAACCCACTGGGTGATTGTGGACTGCTAATAAGTCCTAATTGGCCTATCGAAATCCAGTCTACTATGTCAAGCAGCTCGATACAATTGTCGCTCACGTGGCAGGCCATTGTGGGTGGCAATGTGAAAATGTATAAACCAAGGACAAGGGCTGCGTGAAAAAGTGCAACGACACTGTGCGGGTTGACGATGTCGGACACTTTGCGATCGAAGAGGAGCTTGTAGATGTGTGCAGCGTGTAGCACCGATCGCCGCGCCGACGGCGTTTGCGACCAAGCGGAAATGTCCTCGAGAGCACTGACCGCAGCATCTGGACCCGATCGCCCGGCAGCAAACTCAAAGTATCGCATATTAGCTCCCAGAGCCATGCAAGAAGCATGCCAGAGCACAGCAGAGTTCAGATCTGCGTGACGGAGCGCATCGATTGAGGAAGAGGATAAGTTGACCAGGAGGGGCAGTATGTCCCGACTGCGTGGGTCTTCGGCATAGATTCGCCACGGCTCCAATTGTTTTTGTGGTCCTGTCGCACTCGCTAATCGGTCATTGGACTCGTATATGCGAAGCAAGAGTAAAGTGAGCAATGATCGAAAGCTCGAGGAGTCAAGTTTCAGCCCAGGCGTGGGATGAAATGCTGGCGAGATTCTATGGGACTGGATTCGTGTTCCGCGCTGAACAACTTGTAACCATTTGCTTGACGAATTGACGTGGTAGAGGCTGTAGTCGGACGGAGGCATTATTTGGACTGCTTCAGGACGGACCAAAGGGCTCGTGGAAAGGTACCCAGCCCACCAGCAGTCGGCTTCGATCAGGCCGAAAATGATGCTGGAGCATGTAAGTCGAGAAGTTTCAAGAACTCAAAGAGTCTTCATACCGCTTTGCACACTCCACTTTGGCCCATGCTCTCCATTTCGACTCAAGGTCGATAATCTCGTCTAGCAGTGAGTCCAGGTTTGCTCCTTCATTCGCTGCGAACAGCCCTTGTTGTTGTGTATACTGGCCTCATTAGCTTTGGCGTCAAATGCGGTGGTGCTGCACTTACAGTCATGAGGTCGGTGTAGAGCTTTTCAGCTTGCGCAATGCGACTTTTCCGCTGTTCCACAGTCAGCTTTGAAAGCTTTCAAGAAGTTAGGGACATACGCCTGTGATCGACGCAAGATTGAGCGCCAGAAGGCTGGTCGCGATGACTCGCATTTGCCGATGTGGTGGTTCATGTTTTGAAGTAAGTGATTGAAGCTCCAGATGCGCCATTTGTAGGACGGCCGGAAAAGTCTTCGTGACAAATTTAGCTGCACCTGCAGTTCCAAGAATGCTGAGTCCAATAAGACACATGCATAATAAAAGCGGCCGAGGAGCATTTTTCGCCGAGAAGGTGGGGATATGAATGACTGGAAGCGTAGGGTGGAAGTAATAGAGATACATCTCGAGCGCGATGTCCAAAATCTCAGCTGGTGGAAATTGAACACCTTCAACACTTGGACTGGCTGCAGCATCGCCACTGGATGACGCTGTATCTCCATACGATTCGGACCGTGCGGGCGCATTGCTCAAGGCACCCTGAAGTGAGCTTCTGCATTCCTCGTCCAAACCCCACCGTGAGTTTTTCCGCTCGCGCTCGCTGATAGGCGTTTCGGTCGCGCCAAATGGGATCTCGGACAATATGTTGTTGCAATCGCACGTTATCAGACCTTGCCAAAGATCAGGCATAAGTCGCCCAGGTTTTCGACTACGCGAGGGCCAGCAGCTCTGGACTCTTTGGAATCGCTCACGAGGCACTCTACTAGCTATAGATACGCTACTGCCGGACGGACTGGCATGGTTGTCGGGAATGGCTCGGAAAGCATCGTGGTCAAAGAAACCGTCTACGTTCATGTGGTGTGTCCCATGCGGTGTTTGCATGTCGCTTTCCAAGGGGAACAGCCATGTCTGCAAGGCATCGGCTGGTGTGCGATTTGGCACCGGGTTGTTGCTCTGTACCAGTTCGAATGCCCACTGGTCTAGGCTTGAGACATGGCCAGCAGGCGAGAAGGAGAGTACGTCGATTGCCGGATCAATTGGCGGTCCCATGCTGTCGTGCGGCGGACGACCCATCATATGAGCAGTCTCGGCACGTGCCATGATCATTGGCGATGGAGAGCGCCAAGGTGTGTCTCCGGATGGTTCGAGATGTTGTGCTGCGTTAATGAGGGCTTCTATCCGATCTTCGCTGGGCGACACTGCTTGGTTCCTCATCATATTTCTACCCTGCAAAGGTGGCGATAAGTGACTGTAGAGACCATCACCATTGACTTGTGGAGCTTGCGACCCTCTTCTCCTGGCTTCAGGTGACATGGCTGGATGTTCTCGAATTTGAGGGGTGCCTGCTGAATTCGGACCGATACCGTCTCGCGCTGAAGTTGGTTGTGAAGTGCGCCTGTTTTCACCCGCTTGCTGATTTCGAGAAGTCTGCTGCTCGTTGCTCTTCATTCGGTTCAGAGCATTTTGGGCATGGCCTTTGCAGTGGCGAAACAGAACGTCGCTGCAGGCACGTTTGAGCAGTGAACTTCAACAATTCAGGCACGAAGCTCACCTTCTGGAAAAGTGCTTCTTGCACGTGGGGCATTCGTACGGACGCTCACGTGTATCTGATATGATATGAGCTGCATTCACCAGGTCGGACTCCGCAACATACGCGACCTTTCATGTCTCTTCACATGTTCCTGCGATGACATTAGTAAGTCGATCTTTTCGTCCCGGTTGTGGATGGCTGTCCTACCAGCTTGGTGAAGGTCCGATCGCACATGCTGCATTGCTTGAGCGCCATGATGAGGTCTTATCTGGAGCGATACCCCGCGACGTGGCGTCTCTACACGGGGTCAAGGAACTTTTTGTCGCAAAGTCGTCGAGGTGATGGGTGGCCGGCAGGTGAAGGCCGGTGCGTCTGCAGTCTTGGTCGCAGCCAAGCGATCGGGGCGGGGAATGGCGCATAGCCTGACTCGGTTCGGTCATTATAGGCCAGGGTCTCTCCTCTCTTCACTCAAAATGCTCATCTACACACAGATATAAACCTGCAGTGTTGCCCCTACATATTACATCGCCTGCAGGTCCCTTTGACCAGATCAACGGCCGATCATTGCGTTGCTCGTTGCTCGTCGCTCAATAAGACGAATGACTTCAGACGTCAGCTGACGCTAAGAACATTCTGCCCACTTCGCGCCTCTGGCACAGTGGACCGATCGGATCTCTTTCGGAAGATTCGAGACCTGATGACCATCTGGAGAACGAGATGAACCGGATACATTCTCCAGACTACTTGGGTTCTCGAAGGATGCAGCCAACACCGACCCCGGATTTCATTTTCATGTGGGACCCAGGCCCCCAGAGCTGCACTAGTGGGGCAGTGCCAACCCCCGATTATGACAGACGATATACGAGTGGCCTCATTCGTTTGTTCAGTAGATTGCAAACACTAGCTATGATGCTGAGTTTCAATCAACAGTGCTAACGATCGTGCTCAATAGCACATGACTGTGCTCCTTACTATGCGCAAAACTTCAAAACAAGGACTATCCGATATGCGCATCCATCCTATTGACAGTCGGAGATGACACGACCAATCACCAGCGCTTCGGATTCTCGGACGAAGTCGCGCTGGAGGGCACGGGCATATGATCCTCGCTAATAGCGGAAAGCAGGCTTCAGCAAATTGTGAAACATCTATAGCCGACGAGAATGTTGCATATGCCTACCTTCTCTTGTCGATAGCTCGCACAAAATGCCCTTAGAAACGGGTTTGCACTCGTATTCATGTAACAGACTTACTCAACGAGGTGAGAGCAAGTCCAACACCGCCGAGTAGACCACCAGCAAGACACCGCCCCCAGGTCCGAATCTCAAAATCTTGGCAATATAGCCTTTGTAGAGTGCTTGGAAACCTTCCTCTCTGGCCACAACGAGCAGGCTTGGCCACGCCCATGCGTACTTTGGTTTAACGCCAGCCACCTTCGCCACACTCTGAATGCGGCTCTTCACTACGTCAAGCGGTGTGTTGAACGTGGTTCCGACCACGCCTCCCACGAATCCGGCTGCAAGATCGTTCATCGTCTTTTGCCTGACCGGGTTTGGCGAGCTCTTTGGATCTGGCAGCTGAGCGCGGACCTGGAAGATGCATCCGAAATAGCCTGCGTTCCACACGATGTGTCGCCATAACGTGGCTTCGAATCCGTTATATAGCGCTAATGGTCCTTCGTGCCGCACTACTTTGACCAAGCAGTCTAGAAGTCCATTATACCGAGACGCCGAAGTCTTATCCTGCAGACGAATCTTGAGCAATTCAAACGGCACAACGACGAGCGATTCCGTGGCGCCTGCGCTTGCACCAGTCAAAATTGCCAGCGGTTGTGTTATCGTCGGCGCATTGAAGAGATTTTGATAGAATGGCGCGAAGGAGTCGTTTGCTGAGAATTTGATGGCTCTGCATAATCTGTCAATTCAACCGCTTACTCCACATAAGAACACCACACACCTTTTTGGTACCTCCATCATGAT
>AJMS01009825.1:0-10859 GCA_000263175.2 Phaeosphaeriaceae sp. UM 1110
GCTCTCTTCGACTTCTACCAGATCGTACGTGCCAGCCCGTGGCGTTCACTTGCCGGCCGTGGGCCAGATTCACACTGTAGATCGCTCGGTCAACGTCCGGTGCTACAAAGTGCACCGGTCGAGCCTCGTTACGGGGGCAAAAGTCAAAGCGCATGCATGGAAGACTTTGGCGTCCGTCGCGCACCAATCAAATACGTTCGAAAGGAAGATTCTCATCCGATATCAGTTCGGCGCGTCGGGAGTGGCTCACTGGCTTCGGCGCATCTTCGCGGCGAACTGGGGTCAGATGCGGGGTGTCATCACCAACTTGGTTTAGGCAGCGAACGGGTCCCATAACAAGCTCCACCATGCGGTCGAACAAGGAAGCTTTGCTCCAGCCAAGCATGCAAAGCAACTCGCGGCGTCCTTGGCATGTAACCCTCCTCCGAGGAACAGTGTCGCAATGCGACATGATAGGACCCATTCTTCCCTGGCCTCGCCCACGGGTGACCGAGTCTGAGAGATTTGTTCATTGGCGCGTGGGATATCGGAGGGAACCGGGAGCCAGTAACAATCGCTTGATTTCTGGGCTGATAGGCGCGAAGGGCGTGATCCACGAGGTCTCTGAATCGTTATGTGGGCTGGAAACTCGTTGGGAGAGTCGGTAAGTCCGGGGTTCTGGGGTGGAAGCACCCACGCTATGTGCCTCGTGCACCCTTGGATCTCCGCGTTCCATACCCCACAATCCAGATCTTCATACCTATAAATGCAGTCCCCTCGTCAGTAGCTGAAATCTACGCCTGCCTTGCTATTTCGTCCAGCACCGCAGTCCGCCAAACTCTTCACATCAAACATTTCGCACTACCTATCTAGGTACTTTGCCCAATATGTGGAAGTACACCAATCCGTGGAAACAGAATTTGAAGGATACCCCTCCGGAGTCCCTTAACTGGCGACTTTGGTATGGCGTCTTTGGTAGGTCTCGATGAACAGTCTCGCGCTTGGCTACATTGCTGATACCAACCAGTATTCGGCCTCATGGGCGCTGCTCGAGGTATTGATGAAGGCCTGATCGGCACAACCGCCGAATTGGAGCCGTTCAGGAAGAAGTTTGGCCTCGCCGATAAACACAAATCAGCCCACGAGAAGGCTGAGCTGCTGTCCAACATCACCTCCATGGTACAAATGGGATCGATCTTGGGTGCACTCATCGCCTTCGTCCTCACAGATCGCATTGGTCGTCTCTGGGCGACTCGCCAGCTTTGCTTGCTCTGGGTCATTGGTATTTCCATCTTCCTGGCCTCATCCGCAACGGGCAGTATTGGCATGATTTATGCTGGTCGCTTCATTGCCGGCGTTGGAATTGGGCAAACGACTGTTGTCGCACCTACATACCTGGCTGAAACGGCTCCGAGAGCTATTCGTGGTCTTTGTGTGTGTGCCTTTGCTGGCGCTGTCTACCTCGGGATTATGCTCGCATACTTCGCCTCTTGGGGTTCTTCCATCCACATCTCAGCGGCAACAGATGCACAGTGGCTTGTACCGAACAGCATGCATCTCATGTTCGCTGGTGTTATCTTCTTTCTCTCGTTCTTCGCCAAAGAGAGTCCTCGATGGTTGATCAAGGTCGGACAGCACGAGAAAGCATTGAAAAATCTGTCCATCCTGCGTCAATTGCCAGCTGACCACCCGTACATCACTTCCGAGGTCGTCGATATCAATGACCAGCTGAACCGCGAGCGCGAGGCAACGATGGGTACGACTTGGCTGGGACCCATTCGCGAGATGTTCACCAGCAAGGCGAACCTGTACCGCATTCAGCTCAGTCTTATGTCACAGATCCTTGGCCAATGGTCAGGAGCGAATTCGATCACAATCTACGCCCCGCAGGTATGTATAGTCAGTCTCGGAATCGTGCCCCGCATACTAATAGTGGCCCAGTACTTCGCCATGATGGGCACGACAGGTCAAAACGAGAAACTGTTCGCTACTGCGATCTTTGGCGTCGTCAAATTCGTCAGCGCGTAAGTCCCTCTATCAATCATATTCTATGTTGGGTTTGTTTTGGGGCCAAGTATCCGCAGACCGGCCGGCCCCATTCTGCCTTTTCATCGTCTATGGCATTATACCCTGGTATATTGACTTACAAACTCGATAGCTTGCTTTGCGCATTTCTCCTTATCGATATCATTGGTCGAAAGCGTTCTCTTGGTCTTGGTATCTCGCTACAGCTTGTGTCGATGCTGTATATGGTGAGTGGCCCTTGCATTTTGGGATGCTCAACACCCACACCTCTATTGTTCTGCATGCTGCAGCGAGTTATCCCCATCTTAATTCCGAGATTTGGATCTTGCCTGAAATCTTCGTATTGTTTTTGTCTGCATCTGTAGGTTTTGCTAACAAATAAACTAGGCAATCTTCCTCTTGACTTCTGGCGCCGCCATCGCCGACAAGTCACACGTCCAGACATCCGCCGAGAAGCACGCTGCCATGGGAGCCATTGTTATGATCTATTTCTCCGGCTTTGGTTGGGCTCTTGGCTGGAACAGCATCCAGTACCTGATCAACTCTGAAATCTACCCCCTGAGGCTCCGTGCACTCGGAGGCAGTATCGGTAAGTTCCCAAACCACCAAATGATGTGGAAAATGACTAATTAAACGTTAAGCGATGACCTTTCATTTTGTCAATCAATACGGCAACTCGAAGGTAAGCATCAGATATGTTTTGACGAAGATGGAGGATGCATGTTAACACTTTCCCAGGCTGTTCCCCTGATGTTCCTTGCCATGACGAAGGGCGGAACCATGATGTTCTTCAGCTGTGTCACAGCTATCGGTCTGGCATGGGTGTGGTTCTTCCTGCCAGAGACCTCTGGCAAGAGTCTGGAATCTTTGGACGCTATGTTCAATCTCAAGTGGTGGCAGATTGGTCGTCACGGAGCCGCACTTACGAAGGGGACTGGTGGATTATCCGAAGTTCTCGACAACGGTGGTGAGAAGGCGGTTACCATGTACACGGAAGATGACGGCGGTGTGAACCAGACCCAGAGGATGCAAGAGAAGGTCTAAAGCAGAATGGTATGTATGGTGGTGTTAGCCACATACCGATGATCAATGAACAAATCGAGTTGCATACCGACTGGTCTATCGTGACTGGTTGGTCACAACGCCACACACCCGCTTGCATTTGCATACGATATGCTACTAAATCTCAATTACTGCATCACTAATGACCGTCTATATGACCTCTTTAACAGGAGAACATATATAATCCCATTTGATCAAGGCCCTGCCGATTAACGCAGCTTCGGTAGTATCCTCCGACACCCATACCCTTTACAATCACCCTGTTCAACCCGCTGCTTATACTGCTCATAGGGTGAGACTAGTGTATCCTTAGGATTTCTCTCATCCCTGAACCACGGGATTGTCCCGGGCGTGGCCAAAAACCAATGTAGTGCAACCTGACGCATCTTGCCCACCACCTCAGCATACTCAGGCTTCGCCGCCAGATTGTGCATTTCGTGAACGTCGATGATGCGATTGTACAGCTCATCCGCCTCATACAGTCGATACACATACGTGTAGTTCTTGTCACGAACTCCCAACGTCATGCCAACCAACGATGGGTCGTCATGTTGTAGTGCGCCTTTAATGTCGTACGGGAAAGGACCTTGCTCGAGCAGTGGCTCGTCTTCGATGAGGAAGCCTCCCTCGGTGTAAGCGTAGTCTTTGTGAGCAAGGACTGTGCCATTAGAAGTCGAGTGAATGGCGTCTACAAGCGAGAGACCATAGTGCTGATACGTCTCGTGTACATTACCCAGCTGAAGCATGGTTGGCACTAGGTCTACCATCTCAGCCATCTCGTCGTAGACCTTGCCCTGAGGAAGTCCGGCGCCGCCAATGAGCAAGGGTTCGTGCACAAGGTTCTCAGAAACACCCGATGGCCACTTCTCGACCAGCCCGTAGTCGCCCAGGAATTCGCCATGGTCGGTGAAGAACATTGTGACAGTCGAATCCCAGAGACCACAAGATTTTGTCTTGTTGACAATCTGCCCGAATTGATGATCTATACGAGAGACCATTCCGTAGTAGGTGGCCGTAAGCTCTTGCCACTGCTCGGGCGTGGCCTTGATGGAGCCTTGCTCATCGGGCAATCGAGTCATGAAGTTGGGCGAATATCCGGTCTAGCTAAATGATTAGCACATGAACCAGGATTTGAACTTTTTTCGTGATTTTGACATACCTTTTCTTCCCTGGTAACGGGCAAAGGCATCTCATCTCGCTTATACATCGAAAACCAAGGTTCCTCCACAGTGAATGGTGGATGGGGAAATTGAAGTGGGATGAACAGAACCCACGGCTCTTTGGGTGGCGCCTCGAGCCACTTCAATGCTCCGGAAATCGTTACTGCATCGTAATCGATAGCCTGAGTGTCATTCCTCTTCCCGAGGTAGAACAACCTGTTCATAACGTCGTCCTGATCCTTGTTCCAAGCCGGAGAGCTGAATTTTGGAAGGGTCTGCTGATTGAGGAACCCATTCTCATCAAAAGACAACTCTGTGGCATTTTCCGCGAACAAGTCACCACGAGGTGAAATCGACGCGACATGATATCCTCCTTCGCGCAAGGAGCGGAAAACGTTCGGCTCCCATGGTTTCAGCAGATTGTGTAAAGTACGATGTCCAGCCACATGAGGATATTGCCCTGTGAACATGGAGCTCCTTGATTGCGAGCAGGTAGGTGCCTGCTGGAAGATATTTGTGAATCTGGTCGCTTCACCAGCAAAAGCATCGATGTTAGGGGTTCGTATGATCTAGTACCATATTGCTGATCAGTTTCTGGCATTCTTTTCTTTACTCTCCGAGCACAGCGACTCACATCGTTGCCAAAGATTCCAACACTGTCGAATCGAAGCTGATCGGGCATGAACAAGATCATGTTTGGCTTTTCAACGTTGAGTCCATTGCCCTTTGGCGGAATGGTGAAAGGTTTTTCAATGGTGTAGTTGTATTTAGCAGGATCCACCACCAAGTCTCTCTTGTCGAGCACTGCGCGTGCTTGTGCTACATTGTAGAGTGCGGCCAGGGACCAGAAACTGCCGAAATATTTGTACCCCACCATCGTGACGAACGAATGTGCAGATAGTTTCACACATTGTCACGACGAATCTTGTATTTATGTCTTGAAGATGCACGCAACCTTCGGCTACAGCACGCAATGTACATCGCGGTCACGATAAACCAATCACATTATGGACCGACCGACATGCGGCGTGGCATTTCTTCGACGGCCGGTGTGCGCCTTCGGTTACTGAATCTGGCAATTTTCTTTAAATATCTGATTGGCTAGTCCTTAGCAAAGCGTTCGAAGGCGGATCGGATGCATCATGATTGGTGCCTCACTCAGCAAAAGCTTGCTGATGGAAGAAGATGTTCATGTAGCGTAGTCTCGGGAAAAGACAAGCGCAGGTGTGGGGAGCGGGAAGCGGGGAGTGACTACTCCACGCTCAAAATGTGCGGGGAAATCTGATCGAACATCGTCGACCAAGGTTCGCGAATTTTGAGATTCAGCCAATGCCGCAAGATAAATGAAAACGATGCCATATGTGAACTTGAAGTCATTCGCTGCAGTGTAGGCCTTCATTCCGGCAAAATCCTCTCGAGTTCACGTACCATCAACCACACGCTACGCCGTCTAGAGAAGTCATATTCGGGTACACTAGATGCCTCAGTGGTGCGTAAGCTTGTCCAACATCAACATTAAAAGAGCTGCGCCACCTCTAGAGACCAAGTCCCTGCAGGGAGTGTACGATCGCGAATCTGATGGTACCAAATTGGTTATAATCTAGTAGACCCTGAACCAGAACAACGAGCAGTCACGCATGTCAATATCGCAACTTTTCATGGGAGTCTAAAAAGTGTTTTCCATCGTAATCATGGACCCGCTATGCACAGCCACAGGTTTCAAACAAGCGCTTGCTCGATAAATTCTCCTTGCAATATTTCCAGCACTTTCTTCCCGTCTTCCAAGTCATCCATATCTCTCAACATGAATATGACGATCAACTACGTCTCTCTCGAGCCACATTCTAGCCCCCTTTCTCGAGTTCAACAGACATATGCTCTTCCAATGACTTCTGCATCACAGACAGATTCGCCCCCAACAGGCCCAGCATCAACACCTGCGTCGTGTGAAGAGGCCACCCCTGCCGCTCCCCAAGACTTCTTCAGAGGCCTCCGTCATCATCGCATCAGCATAACATGTTGCATATGCTTGTATCTCCTTTTCGCATACGGCCTGTACCTGTTCTTTGGCGAGACACATCACGGGTTCGAGACATTCATGTCATGGTGCATGTTCTTCTGGGTAAGCATTACATCTCTCGTACCCATAAGTTCTTTCCTTCCATTGAGAATACCAAGCTAACTGGAATAGGTATGCGTTCTGCTAGCGTTCATCTGGGATCTCAAATTACCGCAAGAGGAAGAATTGCCTGCGCCAGCAACGTTGGGGCCGGAACGCAGGACCAAGGGACAGATGTTTGCGGCCTCGTTCATTCTTGTTCAGTATGTCTGGCTGCTGTACTGGGCAGTGGGGACGTTCAAATCTTGGCTGCTGTTTCTTGCGGCAGAGACATGGTTGGTTGCTGTAAGTCAAACATGGGTCCAATGATCTGAGAAAAAAGTCGCTAACGAACTATAGTGCGCCGCCGGACTCGTTGAGCTGTGGATGATAGTCTAATCGAGGAACTTTCGGAAGGGTGATGGGATGGTCAATTTCCAGCTTATGATATGCCGTTGTCGCAAGCTATCGTGACAGTAACATCACCCTAGGCTTTGCAAGGACATGTGCATATGACAGAATGAACAGATCAATTTCCATGACGTATTATTGCCTAATATCGCTTACCATATTGAACGCGTTCTTCAAGACTCTTCAATCCAAGATACAGGACATGTCTAAGGTTGGAAGCACAACTTGCTCATGATGATAGAAGTACATGAAGGCTACTTTCATGGAACGTACATCAGGGAAAAGTTTTCACATCACCTCACTTTAAATGTTACCCAACTAACTGCTCATAACATGACAACCTCAGCATCATGTAATGATTATAAAACTATATCGCTGGTTCTATCTACTGCATCACAATATCAAAACTAGGGTTGCATGATTGATATAGTATAGTATTAGAAGCTAACACTACATCTGAGCTGAACATGCACTTGAGGCAAAGCCTTGTAAAATTGCATCATAGTGGACAAAAGTAAACGACGCCTTGTGGAAGTGAAGAGAACTCGCTAAAAATTGCAGCTTGTGAAGACTGCAGCACACTTTGTGTAGGTATATGCATCATGACATCGCTAATGAAATATTTTCAGAAGAGGGGAAAGTGCAGATATAGACACCTAGGCGTCGCCATGAAGCTGCGCAGCGGAAAAGACCTTGTCTGAGATTTCATCTCCCGCAGCAGCCTTCTCCTCAAACACGTATATGATTTGGCGCAGAGATGCCACATCCTCAATCCACTTCACAGCCTGCAAGAAGTTGAGCAACGATGTCTTGCCCAACTTGGTCCTACCCAAGGTGATGGTCGAGGCGAAGTTGTTGTCGATGTGAGTGGGGGCGCGGTTGAGCAAGGCCTTGTACTCAGCAGCTGCAAAGCTGCTGAAAGCAGTGCAAAAATCGTTCTTGGTGACAGTGTTGGAGGGCGAGATGCTCAGGGCCTCGACGAGTTCATCAAGAGAGGTAATACCGAGGAACGTGTTGCGCATTTTGATAGCCAAAATCTCCTTCGAGGTGAAAGCCGATGTCGGCTTGGTGGTCTCCTTGGACTGAAGAGATGGAGAGTCAGAGCCATGTTCGCTGACATAGTCATGAACGGGTAGCGAAGCGTCTTCACCAACTTGATCGGAAATAGACTCATCCGCAACAGCAACCTCGGTGACCTCTGGCTTGACAGGTGGGACTAAGGAGGTGTTTCCAACAGATGGCGGCTCCGTAGGCTGTTGAGCAGTATCCGAAGTGCTCATGGCGGCTTGCTTGGCTAGAGCCTTCTTCTCAGCCTTTGCGACCTTCTTTTCAGCCTTCTTTGCAGCCTTCTTTGCAGCCTTCTTTGTGGCCGGCTGTACCTCATTGCCGGGTACCTGCTGCAGGTAGAGGGGAATGACGTGCAAGTCGACAACAACCTGCGCCTCGTCGCGTGACGGCACAGCTGGGTACTCCGCCGCGTCAGGGAAAGACAAGAAGTTCAGCTGTGACTTAGAGACGGTAGCAGAATGCGTGTCAACGATTTGAATTGCGCTAGCGATCTTAGCAGCCTTCTTCTCAGCGCGGGTCAGCTTCTTGACAGCACCAGGCACCTCCTGCAGATGCAGAGGAATGACATGCGCGTTGATGAGAGCCTGGTTCGTGTCGCACGACAGGACTGGTGGATACTCTGCAGCGTTCGGGTAAGATAAGAAGTCCAGCTCGGGCTCAGCAACGGTGCAATAAAGAGCGCCGTCGACTAGTGGCGTCTCGAGAGCAACCTTTTCAACTGACTGAGGCGTCTGTGAAGATATAAAAGACGGATGCGAAGTGGCTTGCTCGTCAATGATATCTTCATAAACATCGCCCTGGTCCCGGGAAGCCTGCTCCTCCATCTCGATGGTGTCTTTGGCGACAGCTTCATCTTCAAAGACAGGATCAGTATGTGAAAAAAGGACGTGAGCCGTGTCAGACGTACCTTGCTGTTCGTCCTCGGAATGCGTAGCCTCAATCTGTCCAGAAATAATCTCATCGACCTGATCAATCAATGCAGGTGCCGACTCAGTGGTGTTGATGACGGGCTCAACATCGTCGACAACCATGAAGGTGTCCTCAACCTCAGTGATGCGAGTTGTGGCGGACTCATCGGCGGTGATTTCAGCGCCAGTGACGACGGCAGCATCGGGCATGTCCTCACCCTGAACATCATTGATCTCGACGATGTCTCCCGCAGATTCGCTAATGGAGGATCCATAATACTCAATGGCGAAAGACTTTGGAGCCTTCTTCAGCGGCTTGCGGGGAACAGTGGCACCAAACTTGGCTTGCAAGTTGTGGGCCGCCTCAGCACAGACTGGGTTGGTGCTGCTCTTCTTGATCAAGGTCTGGAAGAATGGGTTAGGCTCTTGGTGGTCCTTCTTCGCAGACTCAGAGAGTGGCTTGCGGTTCAACTTAACCGGAACCATATCGCGAGGAGTCTTGGAGCCGTCAAGAATAGAAGACTTGCCCTGCTGCGCCTGATGCTTGCGGATGTAGCTCGCAAAATAAGTGGCCTTACGGACCTTGGGAGTCAGTGATGTAGCAACAATGCCAGGGTCGGAGCCAGAGGACGCGGTATCACCAGTGTCAAGAGACAAGACTTGAGCGGGTGTAGGAGCCATAGGTGAAAAGGCTCGGCCAAAGCTGGAGAGTACCTCAGTGATGTTGATAGGCTGTAAGACGCTAGAAATTGCAACATCACCGGTCTCAAAGGCTGAACTATGGCTGAAGTCAAAGGGAACATCGCTTCCAAACCCAAAGGTGGCGTTCTCGGAGGCGTCGAACGGAGTGGACTTGGAGCGCTCATCGACATCTTCAGTGATGGAAGACGAGTCAGGCGTGTCGGCAGGACCCGCTGTATCAAGAGGAGAGGAAGGTGCAGCGGTGGTAGAAGATGCGTCCTCAGACACCGAGGATATAGCGGCAAACGATGGCTCCTTGGACGCCTCAGCCAAAGAATGCGCATCGATATCGCCAGAAAACGAGGCATCGGCAGGTCCAGACGAGGCCTCAGTCGCTTCATGAACTTCGGGGACATCAGAAGATGAAAAGGCAGTGACTTCAGCAGACACATCCTTGGTCGATTTCGAAGAATCGGTGATCGACGACTCCTCAGAGCCTTCAACCTCAGGAGTGGCGTCGAGAGATGCAGAAGTTGCCTCATCTGTCGGGACAGAGACACCCATCTTCTTAGCTTTACTAGCGGCAGCAATCTGAGCTGCGCGCGCCGTCTTGGCAGCCTTGTCCGCCTTTTTCTGCGCCCTGCGCTTGTTCTTCTCCGTCTTGCTGAGTGGTGGAGCAGCAGGCACGGCGATGTTGGTGTTGCCGGTCTGCACAGCAGTGTCGGTGTTGGTGGTGACGGGCAGCTTGGTCTTGTTGCCTTTGCCCTTCTTGACGCCCCGGTTTTTCTTCTTCTTGGGCTTGGGCTGCTCGATGACCTGAGTTTCGGTGGTGTTGGTGACAAGCTCAGGCTCGTCGTCCTTGAAGATGACGCAGGAGAAGCCGTCGGCGAACTCGCGGGTAGAGGACGAGGTAGCCATTCTGAAAGTCTTGCCTAAATCGGAAATACGGGGAGGAGTGGAGGTTGAGTAGGAGTTCTAGAGACTGATGACTTTTGGAAGTAGAGTCAAAGTCGGTGGTAACTGGTGGTAGCTGTCGAAGGTCAGTGATAGGTGCGGTGGAGAGGGTGAAGGATAGGTCAAACCTGTGACTAAAACTCGTGTGAACGGAAGCTGTGTGGAGGAGAATCGAGTGAATCGTGGTTGCAGTTGCAGAAGCAGGGGAAGCTGGTTCAGGTTGAGGTAGCTGAGTTGCTGTTGCAAATGCGAGTGGGTGTGATGATGGTCGTGGGAGGGGGCATAGGGTATTATATACAGGCTCGGAGCACGCTAGCGGAGGCCGTTTGGATGCTGGAAGGTGATTTAAATGTGGCCAGAGCTCAGTCTGGCTGAGCGATTTGGGGTAGGGAAAGAATGAGTGATTGATCTCTCACAGTGCTATACCGGAAGGATGGTCATAAATTAGTCCGGCAGAGCCATGGATGAAAAGGTACAACGAAGTGGTTAGATACTCACAGTGCTAACACAGAA
>AJMS01009824.1:0-10847 GCA_000263175.2 Phaeosphaeriaceae sp. UM 1110
CTTGAGACATCCAAGCAGCCCCCACGCAACGAAGGCATAGTAGAACACCACCGCCTTGGAGAGGATATTCTCGCACACCTGCAGCACTTCTATACACTTGACACGGCGAAGTTCGAAGAAGCGCTTGAAGGCGTAGACTGGGTCCTTCTGTCAATGCAAGATGGCTTGCCAGTCAACTTCGCTTTGCACGATACTCGAGATATGGAAGATAGTGACTCAGACGAGGATGAGCCATATGACGCTTTCGAAACAGTCGCTGCGATACCAAGCCTAGGACAACCGGTAAGTTCTGCTCACTCCATCGCTGTAGTTGCGTTAGAAGAGCATCGCACTCTAGACTCCACGGACCGGATACACCCGTCACCACAAACAATTCTGCAAGCTCCAATCGCAGAACATCACGTCCTTACAAGCTTCCCAAATGGACCTCAGCCATCATCAAGCGCACTTGGCCAGGTTCATGGTCCCGGTGTCCTGGCAAAGAATCATATTGACGATCGCGGTGCTGCTGTGGAGCAACCGCGAAAGCGCGTCCTCAAGTCCTGTCTTAAGAAAGGAGCAGCAGAGGAGAATTCTGTACCGAGCGCACCAAAGCGCACACGCTGGGTCTAGTCTAGGCATTCGTCCACTGCTTGAGATCATGAAGTTATCTTCTGAGATGCTATCCTCTGGGTGCATGGTACTGACATCTAGCCACACCCCAACCTTTTTCAACACTGATCGCACACGAGCTTTGCGGAACATAGCAGGCCCAATGCTGGCAAAGGGTAAGTAGACTCACACATGTATGATGCAGTGCTCATCAGAGATTCTCGGGGTGTCAGTAGTTCAGACATAAATCTTATACAGTTTTCGTACCTTTGCGTTTACATCAATCACGATTTTACCAGACGTAGCTTGAAGTCCTTAAAAGTCTGACAGATTTGGATACACAATGCAGATATTTAGAAACATTGTACTCTGCCCCCAGATTGTTGCCCTCACTATCTCAATCCACGACTTACGGCTCTACATACACGTAGCACAGCACGTCACCGCTCGTATCCATAACATCAGCAATAGTCCTATTTGGTCCATTTCCATACATGTTCAGCACATGCTTCAATGTCGTTGTCGTGCTTGGGTCACCATCCGCGCCAGTCGGTCTAGGAATGTGCGATGGCCTGGGAATGAAGAATTGCTCCTGGTTTCTGGGCATGACATTTGGGCCTCCCATTTCGGTCAAGCGGTAGGATCTGTTCTGGTTCTGCCAGTCTGCCCAGATCTTGTCCAGCCAGGTGTGGTGCAGGTAAAAGAGCGGGTCGCCGGGGCTGGAGACGCCGTTGAGCATCTAACAGCTATTAGCTTGTAAATGGTCAAGATGATATGTTGGGTCGCGTACCTCTCCACCCACGCCCCCATGACCTCCGCGATGTGGCGCACCTTCGATGCATGCCCACACGCTCGACCAATCCTTTTGTGCAAGGCACTTGTCTACTTCGGTCTTTGAACTACTGCGACTAGTGTTGTCGTCCAATCGGCGATCAATGCAGTGATTTGTGTTGGAATAGCCAGGTCCAATTACATTGGTGTAGTTGGCGAAGGGCCCATCTGTGATACAATTCTTGCTTCCTTGGCCATTGCCACCGAAGCCGTAGACTGGATCGAGCAAGACACTCGACTTGAACTTCCCGGCGTCAAGTTGTTCCTGCCAGTACCTTGCAAACAGGTCAGTATCAACTGGCGCAATGATGGCAGATGAACAAGCTTACGGTTGCCAGCCCTTGTAACCACATTCGTTGCGAAGCGCTGTTTCGTGAGCGTGCATCAAGGCACGATGGAATGGAAGGAATGCGCCCCGTTGAATGTTAGTCTAGTGAGAACACTTGATTTAATTCGAACAAGACTTACGACGAAGTGCGTGGCGTACGCCTGCAAAGCATGGACAGCTTGCAACTCGTCGAATCGTGTCTTTGCTGCGGGAAGTCCTATGCTTGCAGGCTTTCCCATCAAACACAATTCCGCGTTGAGGTATGCTAGCTTATCAGTGTTGCTGAACGTGTGCCTATGTGAAATGTCAATCGACATTTCTTCGATATCATGAAGACACTCACCATGCCCGTCGTTGTCCTGTGGTCGTGCACGCCGTAGAACAAAGTCCTACCAAGAGACCAAAGGTGTATAGGATCTTTGCCATGCTCACGAATGCTGTTGGAAGCCTTGCAAGACGCAATCATATATACAAGACACATCAGACTATTTATGTCGTTTCATCACAGCCCTGTCGCCTGTAGCGGCCTCTGCGCAGTGCTCATTTCCAAGTGCAATATATCTTACTGCTCGTATATCTGACATCTGCTACCTTTACTCAAGAGGGTTTGTCGATCTTCCCTCAACCCTGGTTCGTTTATGCTGAACCCTGAATTTTGTACTGCAATGCAAGGTAATGCTTAATTATTGAAGCTCAAATCGGTCTCGAATGTGGTCTCTGTACAACTTGAAGCGCATGTCAGATTCTGTACATGCAAACATTGTGTTTGTAAAGTCAAGTTCTTGCGGCTAAAGTGAACCTCCTCCATGTTAAGACCCCCTCCTCTGCCCTTGGCAATGTGGCATGGACCAATCGGGCCGCATGCAATGAATGCAGGGTAGTCTTTGTGTTCTAGCGCTGACATTGGTCCCTGATGATGGCTGACCAGGACTATGGTAACCGAATGTCGAAGCCGTGCTCTATGCAGATTGAAAATGCATCTAACGCGGGTCCAGTATTGCTACCAACACTATGAATTCGTGTGTACCAAGCAGTCGGGCATTTGAACCTGTTGAAATGACTGCAAATTGCAAGTCTAGACATTGTCTCTCGCATGGTCGGTCAGGGTGAATTGTAAAAGTGGTGTGCTGCAAGCATACACATGCATGTTGTTCAGTCCATGGAGACACAATAAGGACTGGAACAATAGCAAATGACCAGGGTTGCACAAGATTGTGGCGATTTTGACTTTCTGACCATCAGAATGTGGACAATAGTGGGTTGTGAAAGTCCGGACTTTGGCCTGAGCGCGTTTTGACTTTCGATACTCTTGAACAACACACAGCATTGATTTTCGACAGCACGAATAATGTTTTTTGTTCTCCGTCGATCTTCGAACGCATTCTTCACCTTCTGCAAGGTATAACCACACGATGAGAACTACTTGCATGATTGTGCCTCTGTGTTAACATCCAAGCCTACCTATGCCTCCAATTACATAATCCTGTCACTCCGAGAGCAGCCAGCTGCAACATCGAAGAGTACGTACGTTAATCATTGTGTTTCGTCAATATCATTGCGAACATTGTCCATCGCACCATTTATGCATCGCTAAAACCTACTATTAGCCCGCCCAATGCCATTCACGAGGATCCCTTCCAAACCATTTCTTATGGCCTCCCTGCCTGCTCAATCTTCCACTCCTCACTAAATGGTTGATCGGTGTAGCCCTTCTCGCTCTTCGCATTATAGAATGTATCGCGATCATACGGGTTCAACGGGACGCCCTTCTCCAGCCTGTACACCAGATCCGGAGTACTGATGAAGTACCTCCCAAACACAACAATCACATCCCTATCCTTCCTCTCCTCGTCGACCATCTTGAATGCTGAGTCGGGCTTGTAGCCGCCCGCAATGAGCAAGGGACCCGAAAAGTGTGGAAGCAAGGGATCGAGCGTGGTGTAAGACTCGATATCTGCATTTCCTGAGATGCGAGACTCGACAAGGTGGAGGTACGCGATGTTGAGCTTATTCAGGCCGTCGATGATGTGGGTGAATTGGGGGATGGGGTCGGCCATGCCCATGCCTTGGAAGTCGGAGAAGGGAGACAGACGGATACCCGTCTTGTCTGCGCCAACGGCAGCGACAACTGCATGTGTGACTTCGAGTGCGAAGCGCGAGCGATTCTCGACTGAGCCACCGTAGTAGTCAGTGCGGGTGTTGGACTTGGACTGATTGAATTGGTCGATGAGATAGCCATTCGCGCCGTGAATTTCAACACCGTCGAAGCCTGCAGCAATCGCGTTCTTTGCGCCCTGTGCGAATGCAGCGATGGCAGCGTTAATGTCTTCCTGTGTCATCTCCTCAGGTACGGCGTGCGAGTCATCGACAGCAATGGGGCTAGCGGACTTGATGGGAATGTTGTTGGCTTTGCAAAACTCGGGGTTGGCGACACGTCCTAGGGCCCAGAGTTGCAAGAAGATGTAGCTGCCTTTCGCGTGGACTGCATCGGTGACTTTCTTCCATGCATCGATGTGGTCCTGGGTGTAAATGCCTGGGACGTTGGGGTAGCCGCCATACAGCTCACCAGTGATGGTAGCTTCAGTGACGAGAAGAGTACCAGGCACCGAAGCTCTTTGGCTGTAGTATTCAGCTGCCATTGGCAGAATGGCGTGGTCATCACCAGCACGGAACCTTGGGGATGTCAGTGTTCGAGATCACGTGGGCAGAACTTCACAGTACGTACCTTGTCAACGGCGCCATGGCGACACGGTTCTTGAGCTCAATGCTCCCCAACCGGAGTGGCTTGAAAAGACGTGATGAGGACATTGTTAATGTGGATCTTTGATGATGATGCGCAAAGATGCGATGATGTTGCTGCAAAAGGTGCCAGTTGATAGGAGTATATATAGCGACCGCAACGACTTCGCTTTCAAATGTCGGTCTGTTTTCTTATTTAACCACAAATTATGAATCCAAAATCCATTACCTTCGAAACTATGTCGATTTGCGGCTAACTTCGGCCTCTTTTGGCCTCACGACATTTTAGCGCCGATTGATGTGGGCTGTCATTTGTCATCACCAGGTTTCTTGAGTGCGAACATCCTTGAAGGGACCAGAGTACACGTATACCTATTCAAAACGCCTTATCGTACACCGTAGGCATTAAAATTGCGAAGTTGGTATAGCAAGGCGGTTTGATTCCGTAGTGAAAGAAATGCGATTCATTGAAGAATTGTAGCAATGCTGCATGACGCAACATGGAACGATTGCAACGCCGATTGATTCTGCAGGAATTGCGACGGGGCATCGCTACATAAGAGGCTGGTAACTATCATGCAATTTGATTCCACTCCCACAATCTCAAGCTTGGCGCATGTTGTAGGCCAGAATCGAACAGCATGGAAGGGCAGGAAAAAGACTTTTGTCGGATCTCCGAAATCTCCGGGGATCTAGTTCCCCCTTCCAATCACGTCTCGCCTTCCATATCACAAAATAAGCGGTCCCTGGAGTGAGAATATGAAGCGGGAAGCTCACGACTAATAATGAGAAAGAGATGCTCCTGGGTATATCCATCTGATCGTAGTTCAATTTTCCAAGAATCTTGAGGTTGATTGAAATATGGCAGGCTGTGTAAAGTGAACGAATATTTTCCTTTTCGATTGGGCCAACAATGGTTTCATGAAGCAAGGGTAGGTAACGTAGATCATCTTTTATAGCTTGGATGACGTGCTATCAAAGAATGATCTGTCGGTGACACAGTCTTAGTACGTGATGTACTTGATTCCGTTTCCTGTATTAACGAGACCCCACCTAATAAGTATTATACACACTTCATCGCCGACCGCGAACGCACTCTCGAGTCTAGGACTATTGCTCGATTAAGATTCCGGCCAGATCTGAATTCAAATCATGGAAGCAAAGAAGGGTAAGACCATGTTCTTCATCACACACGCATGTCCAGAAACACAAGGGCTGATCTACCTAGGTATGTCTGAAAAAGCTGTATCATTACCACATATTCGCACAGTCTATATACTTCTTCAGGATTGAAATGTACTCACATGCATGACCTTCGACACTTGATGTTCGGTCACCCGGGATCTGCCCAATGCTCATCGGATACAGACTACGCTGACCCCGCATTCCATGGCTTACTACATCATCTTGTCAGCCTTGTCTGCATTATCTTCAGTCGTCTGCATCTTAAGGTACCGACTAAAGACGCTTATCGCATATTGTGATACGTATATGTTGTCTACAACTAATTCAAACCGTACCTACATAAGTATCTGCAAATCTAGGCTCTGTGTGAAGCACGCAACAATTTCAAGGTGTGCACGATAGCCGATGCATACGAGAACAAAAACCAACCCCTTTCTTTCATAATCTTGAAAGATACTTGGGTCACAGAGGAAAGCAAATAAAGCATGAGTCGACAGTCAAGCGAGAACAATACTATCGTCCCGTCGCACATGGCTACGAACCATGCCGGATGTAGTAATTTTCCATAAAGGTCGCGAGCTCGATAAGGTTTAACAGCTTACGTCAGATGTGAGGGGAACGAAGAGCACACGACCTGGGCATCTGACATGCATCTACATAACATCTAACACCAAGAAAGGCATGTGGTAAAAGACATTCACAAAGCACAGCAGCAAAATGGCTAATTGAGAAATATGCTTAATGTCGAGGCTTACCCTTTCCCAAACATACAAGGTATTCCAACTTCGTAGCGAGATCTCTCTCCTTTGTCAGGAGCTTCAGCCAACCAATCGCAGCCCTTGATGAGCACCGTCCCAATCATCAAAGAACTTGAGAGCCGAGAAGCCAGATTCTTGAGACTTTAGAGCAAGGAGCCCCTACCCTCGCCGAATCTGTTGTCATTGCAATTCCCTCCAACGTGGTACAAACCCACACCCACTCTTATAATAATGAGCACACATACAACCCACCACAATGCCCACCGCCACCTCCGCTACGACTCAGCCATGTCCTCCTCACCTCCAGCTCCATTCCAAAACCACCCCACGCTCCCCATCGCCATCGTTGGCGGGGGCCTCTGCGGTCTCGCGCTCGCCATCGGTCTCGTAAAAAACGGCATCTCCGTCCGCATCTACGAATCCGCAGCCATGTTCTCCGAAATAGGCGCAGGCGTGGCGTTTGGGATTAATTCCATCACTGCACTGAATCTGCTTGATTCAAGACTGTTGGAGGGGTACAAGAAGCATGCTACATTTAATGCGGATCCAGGGCGGAAGAGTAGTTTTTTGAGGATGAGGTGGGGGATGGATGAGAAGAGAGAAAGAGAGGATGGGAGTGGGAATGGGAATATGGCGGGAGATGTAGCGTTTGATCTGGATGATATTTGGGATCCGCAGCGGACGGAGAAGATGGGTGTGCAGACGAGGAGTTGTATTCATCGGGCTTCGCTGCTCGCTGAACTTGTGGCTCTATTGCCGAAGGGAATTACGACGTTCAATAAGTCGTTCAGTCATGCGGAGACTTTAGACGACGAGACGTTGATGCTGCACTTCACGGATGGAACGACGGTGCATGCATCCGCGCTACTCGGCTGCGACGGTATCAAATCTCGCGTGCGCCAGCTCGTCGCTCCAGAGGTCAAGCCAGTATACGTGCGCGAAACAGCCTACCGCGCAGTCGTGCCCCGAGACGCTGCGGTGGATGTATTGGGTGCAGATTTCGCGTTGAACGGACACCTGTACTGCGGATACGGGGGTTACATCATCACATACCCGATTTCGCTTGGTGAGCAGATCAACGTGGTAGCTGTGCCGCACGACACTGAGACGGAGTGGAAACATGGAGATGAGTGGACTGTTCCATGTACGAAGGAAGAGATTGAGGAGAGGTTGAAGACTTGGTATCTGCCACTTGTCAAGTTACTAGCTGACTACCACTTACCTTGTAAATGGGGCATGTTTGTCGTTCAACATAACCAAGCGTACACGAAGGGAAGGATCGTATTAGTCGGCGACGCAGCGCACGCAACTGTCCCTCACCTGGGCGCTGGAGCGGGCATGGCGATGGAGGATGCGTACGTATTGTCAAGCTTGATCAATGAAGCGGGCAACGTGGACAATATCAAGGCAGCACTGGGGGCTTATGATGCAGTCAGGAGGGACAGGACGCAGGAAGTAGTGAGAAGAAGCAGGGAGGCGGGAAATGCGTATGGATTTGTGGGCAGCGATGACGTGGGTGTGTTGAAAAAAGTGCTGGAAGAGAGTTATATGAGAGTCTGGCACGAGGATTTGGACGAAGAAGTTAGAAGGGGAAAAGAGATCATGGCGAAGGACAAGGAAAGTGGAAAGGAAGAATCTGAGATGGGCAAGGCTTGAGGTTGTACAAGTTTTTGAACGGAATGAGGTGTTTGATCGATAGCAGAATCTGCTTTGTTGCGTCC
This sequence comes from Phaeosphaeriaceae sp. UM 1110, assembly GCA_000263175.2. NCBI lineage: Eukaryota > Fungi > Ascomycota > Dothideomycetes > Pleosporales > Phaeosphaeriaceae > Phaeosphaeriaceae sp. UM 1110. The sequence goes on from AJMS01009824.1 coordinate 8,154, forward strand.
TCTTTCGTTGTCTTTTTGCATGTGACAGCCGATACTTGAACAACGAAAGTACCTCTTTTCCGTCATTGCCTCTGTGCAAATCAGCTACGTACAACGACAGCGACTTCAGCTGTACATCGAAGCAACCAAAAGCGTCGAACCCAGACCTATCAATCGATAATCTTATCAGAGTCCCTTTTTCAAGCACGTGGCACAGACACTTTCGCTCTTTGTACCTATCTCGGATCCCCCTCCGCCCACCTGCCCCACCACTACTCATCTCCACGCGTTCATCCGGGCTATCCCTTCAACAGCTTGCCTCTCGCGTCAACCCGCATTAGCTGCCGTCTCAACCGCAGATACCGGCGCTACGGAAGCGAAAAGCTGTTGACCTGTGCTTGTCGCGTTGATACGAAGCCGTTGAGGACGGGAACAGGTTTGTTGAGCGATAAGGCATATTGACAACGGCAAGGGAAGGAGAATTGCAATGCCTAGAAGAACATCAGGCTCACCGAGATTGCAGTTTAGGAATCTTGGACTATGATTTCTTTTATTCATTTGCTTTGCATTACAAGTATAAACTAATACTAATCACTACAATAATCCAGACCTTTACTCCAACGTCATGAATCGTGTGTAAAGACCTCCTAGCTTTATCCGGGCAAGCGGACAACGAAAGATGATGCTTCCCCGCCCTTGGTCTACTAATGTATGAACATCAAAAACATCTAAAATTGCGCAATCGCGACTGAGACAGCTTGATCTTCCGAGTGGCTGATGCTGATGTTGATCTTCTTGACGCCGACGCGGTGGGCCTCTTCTTGTGCGTGGCCATGAAGCTGTGTGATTGTTAATATATTGCTCAATCAGAAATGTAGAATGATGCATGACGTACCTGAACCTGCGGCGCACCCGTCTCGTCGTTGACAATCTCAATGTCCTTGAGCGCTGCGCCTGCGCCCTTGCCCTTCACACCAAGAGACTTGAAAACAGCCTCCTTCGCAGACCACTTGCCTGTGAAGCTGGCTTGCGGGCTTGCAGCTTTTTGGCAATAAGCGATCTCCTGCTCTGTGAAGTTGCGCTCGATGAATGTGTCGTTTTCAATGTTGAGCGCGCTGAGTGTCTCGACGTCAACGCCAACCTTCGTGTTGTCGGATGCGGTCGCCTTGGTGATTGACTCGACCATCTTCATCGTCTCCTCGGCCTTCTTGTCCTTCTTGGGCTCAACATACTTCTTGGGGTAGGCGTATGTGGATGTCTTCTTGTCGACTGTGACACGAGCGCGAGGGTTGAGGAAGACTTCTTGCATCTTGTCGTCCTCGTATGGCGCCTTGTCCTTGGCCCGGAACATGGTGTTGTTAATGAGGCCGTCGTGGTAGTAGCGGTAGGCCTTCTTCTGGCGCGCCTCGACCTTTTGCTTGTAGGTCGCGAATTGCGCGTGGTCCAATGCAGCATAAAGGTACCTCGGATGGATACCAATCGCCTGCGCACCCTTCTGTCCGAAACCGAATGAAGTGACGGAGAACGCCTTGACACCATCGGTCTGGATGGAGCGCGATGGGTAGACGATGTAGTCAAATTGCTCCATGATCTTGTCGACGTTGTCTGCATTTCGGTTACCAGGCACAAGACCACTGTTGAGGACCTGCAAGCAGCCATTGAACATCCAGGCTCCAGCAGCACCCTTGGGGTGACCAGTGAGGTACTTCTGGAAAATACCGAGCAGCGCGTTACCCTTCTTACGGCCAAGGTGGCGCATCTGCTGGCAGATGACGTCGGACTCGTTCTTGTCGTTTGCGACAGTCGATGTACCGTGAAATGAAGCAACGTCAAGATCATCAATGGTAAGACCCCAAGTAGCAAGGGCTCCACGGAGCGGCGCAATGCGTGGGTCTTGCTTCCAGAAGCTGTTTCCAAGGCTGTTGAGTGCGTCTTTCTCTTGACGCTTGGCCTCAAGCTCGATGTTCGAGGCACGCTCCTCAAGGTACTCCGCCTCGTTGAAGTTGTCACCAGCATCCTTGATAGCGGCAACCTCTTCTTGGAGGTACATGAGCTCAGACTCTTGCCACTGCTTGATCTGCTTGCGGCGGAGCTCCATCTGTCTTTTCCTGTACTTGATGTCGAGAAGAGGCGATGGGAACTTGGACGGCATCTCACGGGCAGTGGTGAGCACACCCTTTCCGGGCGCGGGTACAGAGCGACCAATCTTGTCAGTAGCCGTGGCAGTGAAGCCAAGAACACCGTAAATTGGGACACCCATGTCCAAGGCCAACTTGGCGTCCATGATGACTTGCATACCGCAACCCTGTGACTCCATGAAGCCATTTCGGGTGGTGGTTGTGGGACGCGACATCTCCTTGGGTGTACGGCCATGCGAAAACTCGTCCTCGGCATTGCTGGTAGCCTTCATGTTGGCGAACTCGTAAGAACCCTCCTCTTGGAAGTCATCAAAACCACCGACAAAGCAGACGCGAGCCTTGCCCTCGACAATGGTGTCGTAACCGATGTCAATCGACTCGACGGCAGTAGCGCAAGCTCCGACAGGCGTCTTGATAGGACCGGTTGACGACATGAGCAGCATGTTGACCCAGGCGCTCATGGTGTTGATGAATGACTCCTGGAGAATATCCTTCTGGACAGGGCGGTCAAGGAAGCGGTCTTTGTACATGCCTCGCAAAGCAGTCGTACCACCAATACCAGATCCCACGCAGTTAC
>AJMS01009823.1:0-10842 GCA_000263175.2 Phaeosphaeriaceae sp. UM 1110
GCACAAGTCCTTCTATCCCCAGTTCGGCGGCGATGAGCCCTATTATGGCCAGAATCTGCTTGCGCGCAGCCCCATGGGCACCATTGAGGAGAGCAGTCCGCTCAGCGGGCCAAACCCGCCCCAAGGATACTTTGATCTTCCTCGCGCGCAGTCGCCCGACTTAGTGGAGCCTCGCATTGGACGTCTGCGTGAAGCTACCCCGATCACACCCAGCGCTCCTGCGCCGACCTCGCAGCTGTACCTGAGCCCGCAACGGCAGATGTCAAGCGACTCCCAGCCCAGATCGCAGCCCCGAAGCAACCTACTCCCTCCGCGATCCTCGAGTTCGCTACATGGTCAACGCTCGCCGCGCATGTCCCCCAGCATACGGTCTGTTCCTGGCGACGGCGGCTCCGATGTCGAAGACATGTCCCTCAGCGGTTCCTACGACTCGCTTCACCAGAACCGCAATCTATCACCTAGTTCGAGTCTGTCACGCACCCACTCTCCTTTCACACCCATCACTGGCTCGACCATTCCTCGTTCGCCGTCCGTGTCGTCGGAAATGTCTGCAAGCGGCAACCTACCTCGTCCCTCATACAATTTCTCGCGTCCAATCAGTCGACAAAGCACCAGGCCCTCCATCGATACCCGGCCGTCCGTCGATGCGTCTTCCCGTCAGTTTTCCGATGAGAGTGCCTACATGAGGCCGTCCTTTGACAGCCAGCCTATGCGTCAGGACTCTACCGACATGCCCAACACAAGCTACGCGAACGAGACTGTACACACGCCCGTCAGCATGGCTAGCGAGGACTTCCGCCGCTCTGGCGATTTCTCCACCAACGCTGCGCCTTCATACACTTACACCAAGTTCAATCTTCCCCGAGGCCGGCCAGTCGACCGACGCTCTGTTGGCATCGAGGACTTCTTCAAGAGCCAGATTACCTGGGATCAACCCACAGCGAACCAGGACCGGCCCCCATCTCCCGTGTCTCCACCGCGGTCTTTCGATACCGCAAGAAATCAGCAGCCCGCTGCATCTGCTCGCAACCCATCTCTTGATCGTTCAGCTCCTTCGCTTACCTCCAGTAACAGTACGATACGGGGACGACGAGCTGGCTCTTCCGATATTACCGCGCAAGAGCACTGCGACATTGGTCTTGATCTCCACGAGGCTGGAGAATTGCTGAAATCTACCTACCACCTCCGTCTTGCTGCCCGATCCGGACTTCCAGAGGCCATGTTTTGGTATGGTCTAGCCTGCCGTCACGGCTGGGGTATGCGCGAGAACAAGGCCGAGGCCCTGCAATGGCTTCGCCGTGCTGTTGACTCTGGCCAGCTGGAAGTTGCTGAAGATGAGGATCCTGCCAAGCAAGGACCGCCAGCCGATCAGTTCAAAAAGAAACAGCGTAGAGCACAATACGCAGTCGCCATCTATGAACTTGGAAAGTGTTACATGAATGGCTGGGGTGCTCAGCAAGACAAGCCACTTGCACTTCGCTGCTATGAGATTGCAGGCAATTGGGGCGATGCTGACGCCCTTGTCGAAGCCGGCTATTGCTATGCTGAAGCTGTCGGCTGCAAGAAGGACATGAAGAAAGCTGCGCGCTTCTACCGTGCGGCCGAAGCAAAGGGCGTCAGCATGGTTGGCAACAGCTGGATCTATAAAGACAAATACATGGAAGATGGAGCCACTGCATCCGACTCACGATCCGTTCGCTCTGGACGTTCTACAAAAAAGGACTTTTCCGAGAAGAAGACCCGGGACAAGAGTCGGACTCGGACTATATTTGGTCGCAAGAAGAGCAATACCGTCTCCTCGACATGATCCAGTCTCTTCTGAATGTGTCCACGAATCATCCTTTTGTACATTGGCGATGGCGTCCTTGGTCTTGCGAAGGGTCCTCGGTTTTGCATATACCTCTTCCGCTTTTGCTTCTTTCATTGTCGACACCATTCATCTATTTCGGCTGTCACTATTCTCGACACCTGCCTGGCGCATGACTTGGCATTGCCATATTTCCGTCATATCGACATACCCATTTCTTTCTGCTTCTGGTCGAAAATCACTTTTCCTTTGTTCATGATTCACAATTCTCCTGGTTCGAGCATCTATTCTTGTAACGCAAGCATCAACGATAAGCTGGCGTCTTGCACATAATCCGTCCCGGTACTGGTGTATCGTTTGGGCCTTTACGCGCCCATATAATGAGTGTGTGGTATATTAATTTCTGTTTACCGTCTCGATCTGACGGTCTTGTGTATAGGGATTGGTCGCGCCAGGGAGAAGCGTGGACGGTGGACTCATGATGTAAATTAGCCCTGTTTGAATTGAGGCATATCATTTGACAACGTTTCTCCATTTTACGTGCGAAAGGTAACTGACGGATTCCAAAGGCTCACTTCACAGTTTCGTTGTCACAAATTTCCCCATTCCCCATTACGCCGATCGCGTCAACAAGAAATCAAGTGCTCTAGGTATAATCATATGTTCTTTTACACGCCAGAAGAACTTTGACGTTGTAGCATTCCATCCGAGCATTTTCGCGTCCAATGACAGCAACAAAGAAGTGACCATGAAGAATACAGTGGCTTTCATCATTGTGCAGTCCAAGCCTCTAATGCTACCAGATCTTCCAGGGTCCTAGTCACAGCAACAATGAACTAGGTCCTCCAATTTTATTGCGTCTGTCTTTGTCTTACAAAGAGCGCCTACTATAAGGACCCCCAAGTCCTCGAGCACGCCGCTACCTCGAACAACGCACACATCTCGACATCATAAGTTACCTCTCCCAAAATGCCCTCAAAAGACATCGGCTTCCAGCCCGAAGATCTCATTCCCAATGTAGTTTTCAGTCCTGAAAATGCATATATCACGAAAGAAGACGAAAAAAAGTTGGGGAACCGATCTGCCTGCTTCGATGGCAATAGGGAGATCCTGTGCCGAGCGTGTGGCTGGGATACTTACCACGAAAGCGTCACCTCTTACCTCCCTCGTGTTCGCGTATTCCATGCTCGTGGAAACAGTGGTTTGTGGAACATTGGCAACGATTATGTTATGTGGGATCGGCCTGGGGACAAAGGCATGCAGGCGAACGATTATATGACTTGGAAATTCCTCCGCGAGAAAGGCACGAAGATACCACTCGTGGAAGAAATGTTTCAACTCGGCAAGGAAGGGGATAAGTTCCAATTCACGATCATGTCTCGCGCAAAAGGCGTCCCACTAGAAAACATTTATCACAATTTAACTATGGACCAAAAGAAAGGTATTGCTGACCAGCTGATCGCCACGCTACAAGACCTGCGTCAACATACTGCCCCAGCGCCTCAGCGCGTCGACGGCAGTCCACTCTGGGACAATGTCGTCGGCCAATGCTGGGGCGCACGAATGTGCAAAACCATCCTATCCACAAAAGAAGAATGGCTCGACAGCCTCGACGAAGAACTCCGCGCCGGCATCGCAGTCCAACTATCCTTCAACCCCGACAAGACCCTAACCGTCGAGTCCCGCCTCCAAGAACTGCGCAACAACTTTCCCGAAAACGGCCCCTTTGTCCTCACCCACGCCGACCTCAACCTAGGCAACATCATCGTCGACCCGGACACGGCCAAAGTCCTCGCAATCATCGACTGGGAACACGCAGGCTACTATCCCTGGTGGGTCGAGCGCTGGGCAACCGCGCACCGTGCACGCACTGTCGAGACCGCAAACGAGCTGTGGAACATGGTCTGGCCCGCCTTATATCCCGACCAGCCTCGCAAGGAATTCATAGCAAAAGCATCAAAGCCAGTCAACGTGGTCGCCAGAGCGTACGGACATGCTCCGGTCGAGCATACGCAGAGCCACGATATATGGTTGAGGCCGCGGTGGTGCGAATGTAAGCCGTATGGGAATAGGATTAATCGCGCGGATTGGGATGCGGAGATGAAGCACTCGGTTGTGGAGAGGGAGGTGGAGAAGTCGTGGTCTAGGACGACGGAGCCGTATAGATTTACGTAGGGAGGCTAGATGGTGAGAAAAGGGCTTCCTGGAAGAGACGGTTAGAATGCATGTCGTTTTTTTTTTATAGTTAGTGAGTTTGGCGAAATGGCACCCATTTCCTCCTCGATGATCGTGAAGAAGAAGACGAAGAGTGCCTTACCTTTGTCTGGATCTGGGTCGACGAGAAGTATGAGATGAGCAGCGTGCTGAAATGCAGCGATGGAATCGCCTACACACATGCTCGGCGCACAGCCTTGGATATCTGATGTCTTGATTGTGCTCCGAACTGTCCCATCGGCGTCTTTGATTATGATGGCAACATATTCGTCACTCTTTTTTTCCACCGGTTTCAAGCCTACCCGTACGGCGCAGAACGATCTAGTCCGAAAATTTTGCACGGCGTCGTCGAGCAAAGACGCATGATGCCTCTCACATCCGGGCAAAGTATCTGCTCGTTGACCAAATGATACGATGTGGTACACCAGCTTTGTTTCGTTCTCATCTTCGTCAAGGGTCGGAGTAGTTTGCGCTCTGCAAGTATGGCACACGCGGTTACATGAGGGATTGCTGAGATAACAACACCAACACGCGTTGCGGGCTGTATCGGGAATTCGATTGGCTTCCATGGTGGTTCTATGTGCGATAGCGAGACCTGTTCAATACACTGCAGTCATGCCATCTACACGTCGTGTATTTAATACTGCAACACTAGCATGCTGTGAAGTAGGCTCTGAGACATATCTGGTTCTGATTCTACACTTGGATATGCGCCCCTGTGCACGTGTTTCATGGTCGAACCGAACAGGCGTAAGAGCTTCTTGTCGACCATGTTCTTGATCAGTAGATTTCCAATCACACGGCACGCCGTCGCGACACGCTTCCCTCCAGGTGACTCATTGTCCGGGTAATGTGTTATACTGAGGTCCATTGATGTTTCTTTGTCGAGATGATTACCTGCGGCTAGATATCACCATTTCTATTCAGGTCTCCAGTGTGATCAAGTCAGATGGTCTTGAGCATTTTCACAGCCCACGTATGTGTTCTTGTTGTGTTGGCGCATTGATTCGATCTTTCAAGATTGAAAAAGGACCTGGTAATTTGCGATGTCCTCGCGTGGGCTGTGTCTTGTCCATTGAAGTTCGTAATTGTTTTAGATGGACTTTGTCAAACTGCCTCGCGCTGCTTGCGGGTCCATTCGTGCTCCGAAAGCACAGTGAAGATGTAAGTGAGAGGGTGCGTAGGCTGCGCCAGGTCGCCTTATGTGTTGAGTCAGCGCTTCTTCTTGTCATACTACGAGGGAGTTATATAGCTTCTAAAATGGAAAAAGACCTCTCGTCTATCATGCACCCTTGTAATTTCGCTCGTATGTGCCAACATGCGATAGATGGCATCAGGCGAGGTGCGATTAAAACCTAGAGATACTGAAACTTGCCCATAGTCGAGGAGAACCTGGGAAAAAAGAAAAGTCCGTGCAGATATGAGCATCAACCTTTGATGTATCGATGAAGTCGTGATCAGGCTGGAGTTACTGATAACGCCGAGAAGTATGTCATCAGGTCTGCACAAAATATCCATGTCTTACCCAATCAAGCAACATATGCGCTCGCGGCTGCAACACGGAAAGGAATCGAAAGCACATGCAACCAATTTGAAGAAGTACGGGCAGAGGTCGGCCAAAATGATTGTAAAGCGTTGTCCAATGGCCTCGGTCCCTTGCGGTCAGTCGGGCCTTTGTAATGCATCGACGTGAACTCGCCCCACATGTCGTCATGCTGTGGGCACCTACATAGCTACATAAGAAATAAGGCTATGAGCTCACAATATACTCGTATCAACATACAAACAAATTCATTACTACTTCGAAGTAAACAATCGAGCCATACACAATCATGTCGAAGCCTTCTGTCCTCTTTGTTCTTACCTCGCACAACAAGCTCGGTAACCTCGACAAGCCGACTGGCTGGTACCTTCCTGAGCTCGCCCATCCCTACCATGTACTGCGTAACAAAGTGAACATTACTGTCGCATCGCCCAAGGGTGGTGAGGCACCCCTTGACCCCAGTTCGGTTGAGGCCGCGAAGGATGATGTATCCGTCAACTTCCTCAAGAACGACGAGCAAGTCTGGAAGACGACACAAAAGCTGAGCGACTTTGTCGGGAAGGCCAAAGACTTTGACGCGGTAAGCTCTGCCAAATTTGTAACTATCGTGACTGTCAACTAATTCGATTGCAGTAAGTGACAGTAATCTATCCTGCAATGGCCAAGCGCGCTGTCGATACATTGCAAAATACCATCACAACTTGCATTCTACTATTTCCCCATTGACATCAAGACTCTGCAAAAACATCGCTAATCATATTTAGCATCTTCTACGTCGGTGGCCACGGACCCATGTTCGACTTGACCGATGACCCGACCTCTCAGCAGATCATCAAGGAGTTCTGGGAGGCAGACAAGATCGTTTCCGCAGTATGCCACGCACCAGCTGTACTGTATAACGTCAAGCTCAGCGACGGAAGCCTGCTCGTTGCCGGCAAGGAGGTTACCGCTTTCTCCAACACAGAGGAAGAGCAAGTTGGCTTGACCAACGCTGTTCCATTCTTGCCAGAGGATGCGTTGAAGAAGGCTTCAGGAGGCAAGTTCGTCAAGGCAGCTGAGCCGTGGGGCGAGAAGGTTGTGGTGGTTGGCCGTTTGATCACTGGTAAGGGCGTCGCTGTACGAAGTGTATGTCTGAAACATTACTGACTTCGTTCTTAGGCCAGAACCCTGCGTCCGCTACAGGTGTTGGTGAGGCGATCGCGAAGGCGCTCAAAGTGTAAAAGTCTCATTGGCAAGATACAATATGTAGCATAGTAATGTTTCAATCACGAATTACAATTGCGGGCAGCGCAAAAGACTTCCCATGAATGTAGGCTACTAGATTTCGTCAGAGCATACGTACCACCTGTCACCGGCTCGCGAGTTGGGAATAGGACAAAGGATCTTGTATTTGGTGCTGCACTAACTCATGTATGGCCAATCTAACCACGAGCACTTCAAAGCATTGGCGGTGTTAAAACGTCTCTTGAGAAATATGTCAAAGTACTCCAGGCTATTGCATCAAATATATACTCTCGTTATTTGTTAGATGCTTGCTGCATGCTGATACATAGCTAGACTATCGTAAGACGGATTGCGTGGTGCAACACGAATTACTAGCTCCGCCGTACGGGAGCGGAGCTTAAAGCGTTGCCCGAACCTCCGCCCCAAAACTTACTAAACGACGTGGCGACGTCAGGCAACTGTTCGTAACAGGCACATGCTGTCCGTTTCGGACGCATATCACGGACTAAAGATGCAGATAGTAGAATTCTCAAGCTCCGTCGCCGTTGCAGCCAGAGCACATAAAATAGCCAGAGATGCATTCACCAGCTTATCACAAGCAGCGCATTGAGAACTGCAATCCTAGCAACTCTTAACACTTTGAACAAAATGACGTCGAATCACACAGCCCCTACTCAAGTGGCTAACATGTCTGTTGGTCCCGTTGGCTATGGACTGATGAGTGAGTAGACCATAGCATTGCTGTCGCCAATCCAGCGCTAAAATAACAAAATAGGTCTTACCTTACCCAAGCCATGGGGCCCTATCGAGTCCAAGGAGGCGATCAAAATCTTGAAGACAGCATTGGAGTCGGGCGCAAACCTCTGGAATGGAGGAATACACTACGGCACACCGACGTACAATTCGCTGCATCTTCTCCGCGACTACTTCAAGCAATACCCAGAAGATGCCGAGAAAGTTGTTTTAAACATCAAGGGTGCTTTCAGTCTCAAGGACGGACCCATTGGTAGTGAAGAGGGCATCAGGGCATCTGTTGATGAAGCTCTCCGTGTGCTCGAGGGAACGAAGAAGATCGATATCTTCGAAATGGCAAGGTACGAAACAGGTTCATCCAGTGAAGATGCACATGCTGATGCGGGCCATAGATTGGATCCAAACACGCCCATGGAAACATCTGTACAGGCTTTAGCTAGCCTGGTGAAGGAAGGCAAGATCGGAGGTATCGGACTGAGCGAGGTCAACGCAAGCACAATCCGCAAGGCTCATGCCGTGCATCCTATCTCGGCGGTAGAGATTGAGCTGAGTTTGTTCACAACTGATCCGCTGCATAATGGCATCATGGAGACGTGCCATGAGTGTAAGTAAGCACTGATTCCTGACCAAGCCTATCACCTGACGAGCTCTAGTGTCAATTCCTGTCGCCGCATATAGTCCCGTCGGACGTGGTTGGTTGACAGGCAAATTCAAGTCGTACGAAGACATACCCGCGGACAGCTTCCACCATATGTTTGCGCGATTCCAGAAAGAAGCCTTTGAGCAAAACATCAAGCTCGCCAAGGCGGTGGAGGAGATTGCAAGACGCAAAGATATGAAGTCATCGCAAGTTGCCATCGCATGGGTAGTCAGACAAGGCGCAACTCCCATTCCCGGGTCCTCAAACGCAGAGCGCGTTGCTCAAAACAGTCGCAACGTAACTTTGACCGACGACGATATGTTGGAGCTGCAGAAAGTCATTGAGACCTTCCCCGTTGCAGGAGAGCGTTACGGAGGTGGGCATGAAAAGTACCTCAACCAGTAGTACAATAGGGAGATCTTGAACAGTTGAAGTTGACTCGTCAAAGAAAATAAATTGTAGCACTCATAAGTTCGTGGTATTTATTACGTCACTGTCGGCGATAAGATTGAGGCCTCCTGCGACCGAACAACATTTCGTCCGTCCGTCGGCACTTTCCGCTTCAGTGTCTTGGTTCCTAGGATACACTTCCTACCTTTGACTGATCATGTTGGCTTGCGGTAATCGAGGACTGACTTGTCCTGTGTCCAAACATCTCGATTTCCATGGAAGCATCACAGCCAGCCGATCGCCAACATGACGAGAACTCGGAAGCTCGCCGCCATTCAGGTGTTCCAGTGCGCTCTTTCTCATGCACCACCTGCGCCAAAGCCAAAAGTAAATGTGTGCGCAATTATGGTGATATCAAATGTGAAAGGTATGGACATCTTAGTATGTGTTGGTTGCATTGAAAAACATGGCGACTCACCATCGGCATCACTCGTGAATGAGCCGACACTTTAGACACAAGGGAAAAAGCTGATACGCGTCTAGATGTGCGCGACTAAGGAAAGAATGCCATAGGAAACAACCGGCGAAGCGGAAGCGGAGATCCACAAAATCCATGTACGTTGGAAAATATCCACCCGCGCAGCACGATACACAACGATTTTAACCTAAACTTTAGACGCACAACTCAACTGCAGAAGCTAGAAGACAAATTAGAAAACATAGCGCTTGTCCTGTCATCACAGCAAGGTCAAGATGTATCCAAAAGCATCAGTCCTGATAGGCTTTGCGAAGCCAATTTACTGCATGAACGCATCCCTGACTTGCAAAGAGATAATCAACCACGTCAACGACCACCAAACACTGGGGGTCTCGATGGATTTGGTATACCTCAGCCAGTCCATTGCCAGGAATTTCAGCCGGATGACGCGGGTCAAGTCTGTAGCCCCATGGATACAGAGACCTTGTTCAATCGTTACCAAAGGCTGATGGCTCAATACATGCCCTTCGTGGTGATTCCAAGCGATGTCACTGCCTCTAGACTTACTGCGACCGATCGCTTTTTGCTGAAAGCCATTGCCGTAGTGGCGCACTTCCACAACACCACCAAGCAGCAGTCTATGGCCAAAGATCTTATGCGCGATCTTGCAGAGCAGGCATTGATCAAAGGAGAAAGAAGTCTTGGAATACTCCAGGGCTTGCTCATCTTCTCGTACTGGTACAACCCGCACCTCTACTTTCCACAGAATCATACCAACATTCTGCATCTCACTATGGCACTTGCGACTGATTTGAAACTGGATCGTGGAGGGGTATGTGAAAAGACACAGATCGAAAATGCTGCCAAAGCCTATGGGAATTGTCAACCCGCACCGACGATTGACAACCATGGGCGCCGTGCTCTTTTGGGGACATTCTATCTGACCTCACTCATTTTCTCTTCCTTCCGAAAGGTTGATGTCTTGAGTTGGACAGCTTGGCACACTGAGTGTGCCATGGCTTTGGAAGAGGCAGATGAGTATGAGAGCGATAAGTTGTTACTACAGCTAGTGCGGATGCAGCGCATCATGCAGGATACCATGACCATCGAGGACCATAGTACGCCGATGAAGCTATTCGCCCATTCATTCCTGGACGATCTAGCGAAGCTGCGAATCTCGTCAGGACGCAGTGGACTAGGCCCAACTGCCAGACTGCAAGAAGCTTGTACTCGGATAGCAATCTGGCAGCGGTCATTCGCAGGAACTACCAGTACTTCATCGAGCCCACAATTTCTGCGACAACGACTGGACGGCATGTGGCGCTGCATGGAGTCAACAAAACAGTTCATCGAAATTTACATGGAATTGTCCATCCAAGACTACCCAGTCATTCCGTTCGGAGTTTTCGCACAGTTTGCATACGCTTTCGTCGTCATCATCCGCGCTCTATCACTGAACCTGCCTGGCTGGGACTTAGCAACACTGCGCGAGTACATTGACTTTTCTTCAATCATGGAGAATGCAGCGAGTCGTTACGAGCAAGTCAATGGAAGTCAGGTTGATGGGACAATCTTGGAGAATGAAGGCTTCGCACGCTGGGCCTCGAAGATTCGGTGGGCAAAGGCTTTCTACGAGGCTAAGATAATGGCTGCTACGTCCATGACACTGGACAGCAACTCGACGCAGCCAGGCGTTCAAGGCCTGGACTTGGCGACTGAAGCCCAGCTACCATCATCATGTCAGCCGATGGATACATTGCTCGATTCATTCGTCAACCTCGAAGACTTCTGGA